>OZ012741.1:43464872-43624872 GCA_963859935.3 Lathyrus sativus
TAACCTTATTCTATTATTCAAGAAGTTTTAACTTAGATGGTAAGTGCTTTACGACAGTGAACCCTAAAGGTATTGTCAAGCACTCGGGATAGGACAAGGCCTTCGCCTAACCACTCCATAATCATGCAAGTTTTTATTTAGAAAAAGTTGAAAATGTATTTGGTACAAGACCAAGGTTTTTAGACTCAAGGAGACAAAAGAATGAAAGAAGATGGAATGAATTAAAAGGGGTGGTGAATAGAATAGGGTAGGTTGATGGCTACCCTTAAAACGCAATAAACTTACAGCGTGTAAAAGATGGCTCGATAAATTGAGAATTTATTTTGAAAGTTGTTTTGGGTGATGCAATGGCAAGATATCAACAACGTAAAGGAAAACGATAAAGTTACTACACTTCATGGGGATTGGGGTACATTTCGTCGAATAGGAATGAAATAACACAAAAGAAAGTGCATAAACAAAAGGTGATTTGAGTTTTGGAATCCCTCGAACTTGGCCCGATTTTATTTATCAAATTCAACATGGCCAAAGTTTATTAAATCACTTAATTAGATTAATCCAAGTCAATTATAAAAATTATTCAATTAAAAATTAATGTAATCAATTAATTAAGTTAATTAAGATTGATTAATAAAGTTAAGTTATTGAAATTTTATTAATTAGGATAATTAAAATTAATTATCAAAATAATCCAATTAAATTGAATAATCAAGTTAATTAAAAATATATTGCAAAATTAAATAATTAAACCTGTTAAACACTAAATTTTGACAACAAGACTTCACATCATTGTGCCAATCATCATCACAATATGGATGCATTTTCATACCTCACCAATCTTTTCAAGGATTGTTGAGTATTCACATTAACCAAAAATTAGGCTTTTGATCCCTCTCAGAGCATTCAAGCAAAGGATCAATCAAGAATTGACACGGTCTTCAACTTTTCAAGCCTTTAAAACATCCATGCGGTATCAAGAGATCCTCCCCATCAAGAATTTAGCACAAGATTGCATCATTCCAAGTTAATCAGGCCTCAAGACAATCAGTGCCACCAAATTAGGGTTTTGATTGACGAAGACTTCCAAAGAGAAATTTTCATCTGGGCATGAGCCAATACTTCAATATATGTTTCATGTAGCTCAGAAGAACCTCATGGGTCCATTCATAAGTTTAAAATAGCCCCAAGAGTTGCATCTATCAAATATCAAGAATTAGGGTTTTGACCTAATTCAATCCATAGGGTGAATTTTGAAGTAAAGCATGATCCAAGACCTTAAGATATGTTTCAAGAACCTCAAATAAATCATATTAGTCCAATCATATGATTTAATACATTCAAAGAACTTGATTCATAAGTAATACAAGTATTCAAATTCATCTGGACCACAAACTAGGGTTCCTAAGAAAAAGTCAACCATACCTTTCACTTTTAACCAAGACTGAAGGTGAGATAATACTTAGAAGGGGGGGGGGGGGGGGTTGAATAAGTATGATAAATTAAGACTTAAAAAATAATCACACAATTATTTTTATCCTGGTTCGTTTAACAACTACTCCAGTCCACCCTTCCTAGAGTGATTTGCCTTTCTCAACAAGGACTTAATCCACTATTAAATCAAACTGATTACAATAGTATCACCTAAGAACAACAGTTCTTAGTCTTCTCAAGAGCTACTGATTCTAACTGAATCCTCTTAAGGAATATCCTTTACAATCAATGTAAATTAAATACAAGAGTATTAATGCTTCTATAAAGCTTTTATCACAACAGTGATTTTTATCTTAAGTTTAAGTACAATAAATTCTAAGAAGAATAGGAATGAATGAGAGCTTAGAATATAATGATTTCTTTTCAGCAAATTGTGTAACTGAAGAATGTAGTGAAGTTCTCCTTTTATAGGCAGCTGAACCATGCAAGCTGAGCGTTGAAAAGAGAGTCCCAAAAGGTCTGAGCCTTTTTGTCTTCACATCAAGTGACCTTTCCTAGAAGTAGATGGCACAGAGAAATCCTTTTTGTCTGTGTAAGTGTGTCTAGCACAAATGAGGAAAGAGACGTTGAATAGCTCCAACGGATATATTCTTGAATATTTCTTCTTCAGTTTTCAGCAAGTTCTTCAGAGTCTGAATGGATCAGAGTCTTCTAATGAAGTTCAGAACTATGCTGTATCAGAGTCTTCTGCAGCAGGTGTGCTTTCAGCGTGTTGATCATCAGAGCATTTTGACACAAAACTTCAGTACTTGGCAGCGTAGGTACTTTCAGAAACTTCTGTAGACTAATGCTTTGAGAAACTCTTCAATCAATATTCTTCTATACTTCAGATGCTTCAGCTTCAGATGCTTTTGATTATCTTCAGATGCTTCTGATTATCTTCAGATGCTTCTGACTCAGAATGTTCTGGAGCTTCTTGCTTCAGATCCTTCTGATTATCTTCTGTAAGGAGCAAACAAATTCTTCTGTAAGGTGCATCTGGCGCTTCAGAGTCAGAATAACTTCTTGTATACAAAAACAGATTTGCTTCTAGAGAGTTAATATTATTTCAATCTGCAGTAAAACTCTCAAACAAATTTTAGAGTATATAATTCTTAAATATAAATTTCCTAACAGTTATCATCAAAACAAAGAGTTATTATTAAGAACCAATCTGTGTTCTAACAATCTCCCCCTTTTTGATGATGACAAAAAGTATCAGAAATTTTATTTAATTGAACATAAAGAATTATAACTCCCCCTGATATGATGAATCTCCCCCTGAGTTAAATATGAAAAAGGAATAGAAACTTCCCTTTTTATCTTGTGTAATCTTCAGAGTCAGATCTGTTTGTTCTTATAACAAATTAGGGTCAGAATATCTTGCAGATATAAGATTCAGAGTTGATAAAAGATAAATGATCTAAGAGACTCAGAGATTCTTTTATAGAGTGTTCTTATCAAATGTTCTGAAATGGTCAATTTAGATATTAGAAAGAATAGATATGTCTGAAGATTCATTCTAGTGAAATTATATTAAATAGTTCAGATCTTTATTTTCTCCCCCTTTTTTGTCATAAGCAAAAAGTAAAAACTTTTAATAAAGACAAATAAAAGGAACAATAAATAGATAATTCAATGGAGAAAGACTGATTCATTTAACATAATAGAGAAAGAGTACACTGGTAAATAACAGAAGATATAACAATAAAATTCAGATGCAAAACAACAGATGCACAAACATTAGAATGAAAAAAAATCTAAGAGTGTTTTGACAAAAGCATCTTCAATAGGTCTGTAATCTCAGATGAAGATTGCTCTTGCTTTGACATCCACTTAGTCATTGTCTCATTCTTCTCATCTTGTTTAGACATCCACTCTGTCATGTCCTCAGATTTCTTGTCTTGCTTTGCCATCCAAGATTTTATTTCAGACTGACCAGCCTCCAGAGCAGCAATCTTGTCTCCAAAGTCTGGATGTTCTGACTTTATCTCAGATGAAGAAGGTGGAGGTTTTCTAGCCTGAACAGAGTCAATTGCCATAGGTTCTGGAGATCCTGAAGAGGGTTCTACCAGAGTCATAGTCAATGCATTGGCAGTTGGTTCTAGTGGAGGTGGAGGAGCATCCAAACAAAGCAGAGGTTCAGTTTTGTTGACAATCCAGAATTGAGTTCTTTCAGCTCTGAGCTTTGCATCATCAGAACAGACGTTCTTCAGATTGGAAGCTACAGTGTTGAATCTATTGATGAATCCTTTCCAGATGATGTCAGTTTCATTTGCATCCATAGTTTCAGAGCATCTCTTCTGAACAGTACCTAAAGACATCTGTATTTCTTGCAAAAACGTTTGAAATAAATGATCAATATTAAGTCTGGGTGGTGGTTTAAGAAAGGTTTCCAGAGTCATATTTTTAGGCTTGGGAGTTGGTGGTAGCAGTGATTTTTGGATGGAAATCAGAGGAGGGGGATAATATGGAATGAAAGGAATTTCTGGTTTTTGAGGTAAGGATCTGTTTAAAGTGTTAAGAAGATTAGGTTTTGGTCTTGAGCGTTGGTAAACAACATCAAAGGGTTCATTAGAATATGGTATGAAAGCAGAGGTTGATGGTTTATCAGATGCAACTGTGTTATCAGATGCAGGTTGCAGAGCTGAAACAACAATTTTACCAGATGTAGCAGATATGGTGGCTAAGGATCCTTCATTGTTCATAGATTGAATATAGGAAAGGATTACAGATGGAAGAGCCTGTCTGAGTTTTGGTTTCAGAGGTTTCAGGGGTTCAGAAGGTTCAACTGTATCATAAAAATCTTTCAGTTTGAAACCATAAGATAAATTATGATAAAGAGAAGAAACTTGGGCATAAGATATACCAGATGATGATGGATTGAAAGTGGGAACAATCATCTTAGATGAAGGTGCAGGTGGAGGCATAGGGTCTGGAATGGGAGTTTTAGCAAGTAAGGTTGATTCAGGTTCAGGTTCATGAACAAGGTATTTGTCAGATGGAGAAATTAGAAAATCTGGATGAATTTCTGATTCTGATGAGTTGGAGGATGTTGTAGGTGTACAAGAGGTAGAAGAGACTTGAAACACTGTTTTTAATGGAGTGATATCAAGAAATTCTGTCTCAGGGATATGAGTAGGTTCTGAAGGAGTATCAGATTGTTGGGATGGTGGTTCTGATGAAACAGGAGAAGAAGTTACTTTTGTGGGTTCAGAAGTAACAGGTGCAACAGGTTCAGAAGATGGAGTATTTGATGGTGGTATGACAGAGTCTTTTTCTGGTTGAACTTCTGTGGTTTGGTTTTCTAGATGTTCAGAAGTTTGTGGTTGATTTTCTGTTTGTGGTTGATCAGAGGTTTGTTTTTCAGATTGTTGTTGTTGTTTTGATGGTTGTGGTTCTGATGGTTGTTGTTCTGTTGGTTGTGGTTCTGTTGGTTGTGATTCTGTTGGTTGTGGACGTGGAATAAAGTGTTTGATGTGTATTTTGGGTTGAGGTGTTTTTGATACAGAAGTAGTGTTTTGTTTTTGAGGTGAGACAGAACTAGGGGCAGCAACAGAAGTTGTTTGAGTAATAGGTGGTTTTGGAACAGACTTAATAGTTGAATCATTAATAACAACATTTTTAGAAATAGCAGAAGTTTTAGTACCTTTTAGTTTAATCCTCTTGGCAGATGCAGAGGCAGCTTCTTCAGAATCCTTTCTCTTTAAGAGATTCTTAGGTTTCTCAGCAATCTTAGCCTTCTTCTGGACAGGTTCAGATTCTGCTGCAGGCTGAGTCCTTTTCCTCTGAAGTGGTACTTCTTCTTCTTCTCCTGCATCTGGTAGTGGTTGTTTGACAAGCTGAAACACATTAGCTGGAACAGGTACTCCTTCCTTTTTACATTCCTCTATATACATCAGTACTATATGTCTAGGTTCTTCAGCAAAGAATAGAGGAAAGTCAGATACTGGAATCCTCTTATTCAAATCAGACATATTTAACCTCTTTGGAGCAGTAGTGAGTTCATCTACAATCTTGAGTCTCAGAAGACTTTTAGCGTTCAGAGGCTTTCCCATAATAAACTCTAGTTCCTCTGTAACCCCAGCATCATACAGAGCAGCCACTAAACCATTTTCAGTGAGAAGATCTGAGAGCAATCTTCCAAAAGGGATCCAAGTCCTGATCTTCTGGCCTTTTTCCTTTACAAATTCTCTAGATGCATTGATGTGATTCCACAAATGCATGAACAGAATGTAAGGAAGATCTACCTTGTTGCTCTAACTAAGGCAGTACATAAAATAGATCTGTTCATTGTTGACATAATCTGGGGAATTTGTTGACTTCCTGTGATGTATGCATCCCATGAAGATCTTGGCCCAGATCTTGTAATCAGGCTTCAGATCTTTGAATTTGTTAGAAGCTTGTCCAGCAGTCATAACTTCCTCATAAACTTCTTCCATATCCACACGCCCAGCTGGCAAGTGGGAAACACCATCTGTTTCTTCATAGCCAATCAATCTTCTTATCAGATCCTCTGTGATGATAATCTCCTTTCCCAGCACAGATGATAAAATAAACTTGGGATACACAGATGCATGAATCCAGAATTCCTTCACAAGTAGAGGGTAAACTGGTCCAAACAACCTATCAAAGTATTTCACCCATCCTTGAGCTCTAACAATGGAGCGAAAATTAAACCCATTGTCAGCCAGAGAGTCAAATTCAACCATAGATTCACACAGCACTTCTAGTTTATCAACAGGTGTGAGAAGAGTTCTCTTTGGAGGAGAATATGGAGCAGCACCTAAGTTATCTGAAGTCACAACAGCCATTGTAGATTGAAACTGAGCAGTTGTTGATGAAGAAGACGCCATTGAAGATTGCTTTTTCAAACACTTAGGTTTTGGGTTTTTATGCAAAGAGAACAAGAGATGAAAACGCATGTAAATTCTGAGAGTGAAAAGTGTGAAAGTGAATACATAACAAGTATTTATACTAAGCACTTAGGCACATCAAAAGTCAGAAAGAAACGCACGTTTGAGCAAGCATTAAATGAAGAGAATAAAATCATTTCAAATAATAAATGCTTCTGACAATTTGGGGGGGGGGGGGGGGGGAAACCAAGATATTTACTATTCAAATTTCACATCAAATGTCTTTTCAGTTATGTACACGCCACCTCTTCAGATTTTGTGTGACACGTGTTTGCTTGCATGCTGTTCTGAATTCTCTCAAGAAATGAAACGTTAGCCAACGTTCAGATCTTCTAAAGATGGTTAGTTCAGAGTTTCATATCAGAAATATTTATCAAAATAGAATAAATAAACAGAAGAAATACTTCAGATGAATTAAGCATTTTTGTATCTGTAACAATTTGCTTCTGATAAATATCATTCTGGACAAAAATCCATCCCAATATTTTTCAGAATAAAATTGAATCTATCTTCAACAAGGGGTTTTGTAAAAATATCTGCCCATTGATGATCTGTATCAACAAAGGCTAAATTTATGATTCCCTTTTGAACATAGTCTCTGATGAAATGATGCTTAATTTCTATATGTTTTGCCTTAGAATGTAAAATGGGATTCTTGGACAAACATATAGCAGAAGTATTATCACAAAAGATAGAAATGTTACTCTCAAAAATTTGATAATCTTCTAGTTGACTTTTCATCCAGAGCATCTGCGTGCTACATCCAGCAGCAGCAATGTATTCAGCCTCTGTGGTTGAAAGTGCAATTGTGGGTTGCTTCTTGCTGTACCAGGAGATTAGATTTCTTCCTAGAAATTGACAACTTCCAGAAGTACTTTTTCTTTCCACTCTGTCTCCAGCATAGTCAGCATCACAGAATCCAACTAATTTGAAATCATCAGATTTTCTGTAACACAAACCCACATTAGAAGTACCTTTCAGATACCTTAGAATCCTCTTGACAGCTGTCAAGTGTGATTCTCTAGGATCTGATTGGAATCTAGCACACAGACAAACACTGAATAATATCTCAGGTCTAGAAGCAGTAAGATAAAGAAGAGAACCAATCATACCTCTGTAGAGCTTCTGGTCTACTTTCTTACTTACCTCTTCTTTGCCAAGTGAGCTAGTAGGATGCATTGGAGTCTTTGCCAGCTTGCTGTCAGACATGTTGAATTTCTTCAGAAGTTCTTTAACATACTTTGTCTGATGTATGTAGGTACATTATAGAGTTTGATTAACTTGGATTCCTAAAAAGAATCTGAGTTCTCCCATCATGCTCATTTCAAATTCTGCCTGCATACATGTAGCAAACTCCTTTCCAAGCATAATATTTGTTGATCCAAAAATAATATCATCTACATAAATTTGGCAAATTAGAAGATCTTTCTTTATTGTTTTACAGAATAGAGTTGTATCCACTTTGCCTCTGATAAAATTCTTCTCCAGAAGAAAATTACTAAATCTCTCATACCAAGCTCTGGGAGCTTGTTTTAATCCATATAGAGATTTCTTTAATTTAAAAACATGATCTGGAAATTTTTCATTTTCAAAACCAGGAGGTTGGTGGACATAAACTTCTTCTTCTATAATACCATTAAGAAAGGCACTTTTAACATCCATCTGATACAGAGTGATGTTATTCTGTGCAACAAAGGAAATAAGAAGGCGTATAGATTCTAACCTTGCCACTTGAGCATAAGTCTCAGTGTAATCAATACCTTCTTGCTAACTGTACCCTTGAGCAACCAGCCTTGCCTTATTCCTCTCAATTTCTCCTTTCTCATTTAGTTTATTTCTGAAGACCCATTTTGTACCAATAATATTGAATCCTTGAGGTCTTTGAACTAGATCCCATACATCATTTCTGCTGAATTGATTTAGCTCTTCTTGCATGGCAATAATCCAGTCATTGTCTTGCAGAGCTTCTTCTACAGAAGATGGTTCAATTTTTGACACTAGTCTAAATAGTGATGCTTCAGATGATCTTAGATAGGATCTTGTTCTGATGGGATCATCCTTCTTTCCAATAATTACATCCTCTGGATGAGAAGCTTTAATTCAAGATGATGATCCTCTGATAGTTGACTCTTCAGAAATATTTAGATTATTCATCTGAGAAGTTAAGGGATTAGCATCTGGAGTTGCTTCTGGTTCCTTCACTTGAAGTTTGTCAGCTTATGGAACTTCAGAGTCAATAAAGACTACTTCCCTATCTGCAGAGTTATCAACCTGCTTTGGCTTTTCAGAGCCAAGCTTATCATCAAATCTGACATGAATGGATTCTTCCACAATCTGTGTCTCAGTGTTGTATACTCTGTAGCCTTTAGAGCGTTCAGAATATCCAAGCATGAAACACTTCTGTGCTTTGGAATCAAACTTGCTCAGATTTTCCTTAGTGTTTAACATATAACATATACATCCAAAAGGATGAAAATATGAAATGTTGGGCTTTTTGTTCTTCCACAATTCATAAGGATTCTTTTTCAGAAGAGGTCTAACAGACACTCTGTTCTGAATGTAGCATGCTGTATTGATTGCTTCTGCCCAAAAATGTTTTGCCAGATTTGTCTCATTGATCATGGTTCTGGACATTTCTTGCAAAGTTCTGTTTTTCCTCTCTACAACCCCATTCTATTGTGGAGTTCTAGGACAGGAAAAATCACGAGCAATGCCATTTTCAGAAAAATATTTTTCAAAATATTTATTTTCAAATTCACCACCATGATCACTTCTGACTTTTATAATTTTGAAATTCTTTTCATTCTGGACTTGCTTGCAGAAGTCAAAGAACACAGAATGTGACTCATCCTTGTGTTTTAAGAACTTTACCCATGTCCATCTGCTAAAGTCATCAACAATGACCAATCCATACTTCTTGCCTCTGATGGATGCAGTTTTCACTGGTCCAAACAGATCAATATGAAGTAGTTCTAATGGTTTAGAGGTAGAAACAACATTTTTTGATTTGAAAGATGTTTTTGAAAACTTCCCTTTCTGGCATGCTTCACAAAGAGCATCTGAAGTGAACTTCAGATTAGGGAGTCCTCTGACAAGATTAAGTTTATTAATCTGAGATATACGTCTCATATTAATATGGCGCAATCTTCTGTGCCAGACCCATTGCTCTTCATTAACAGACAAGAGGCATTTAACATTTTGAACTTTAAGTTCTGAAAGATTTATTTTATAAATGTTGTTTTTCCTCTTACCACTAAATAGGATAGAGCCATCTTTCTGACTAATAGCTTTACAACATTTTTGATTAAAGGTAATATCATAACCATTGTCACTTAATTGACTTATGGACAATAAGTTATGCTTTAACCCTTCAACAAGTAAAACATTAGTAATAGAGGGAAGTTTACCATTTCCAATAGTGCCAGATCCAATGATCTTGCCCTTCTGGTTCCCTCCAAACTTCACGTCACCTCCAGATCTAAGTTCAAGGCTTTGGAACATAGACTTTTCTCCTGTCATGTGTCGTGAGCATCCAGAGTCCAGGTACCATGATTGGTGTCCTGACCTTGCTGCTAAGAACATCTGCAACAGGAATTATTTTGTTTTTAGGTACCTAGATCTTCTTGGGTCCTTTGGGGTTAGTTGGTTTGTAGGTTTGTCTAAACTTTTGTTTTGCAACATAATGTTTATTCTGACTTGCCTTGGGTTTAAACACATAAGTACTCCTTTCAGAGCTTGTGTGTTTAATGTCATTCAAGTGACCAAATTTGAATTGAGAATACAGAGGTGTCTTCCTGATGAAAAGTTTGTCAACAGGTTTTGGATTGCTTCCAGATGAAGACTCATATCCAATGCCTCTTCTGTTGTTTCCACTAACACCATAGATCATGGAAGCCATCTTGCTTCTGTCTATGCTCTTAGTGAGAAATCTCTGAAAACTGGAGTCATATTTTTCTAAAATATTTTCACATGACTTAGTTTCAGGTTCAGATTCTTGTTGAGTTATTTCAAAGTCATTTTTGATTTTTAAATTTATTTCTTTTTGCTCAACAAGTTCTGTTTTCAGAAGATCAATCTCAGATTCAAGATTGCTTTTCAGCTTCTTGTATTTGAGTTTGATGTTGTTATAACTTTTAAGAACTTCTGTTAAAACTTTAATGAGTTCTTCTTTGGTAAGTTTAGCCATTACCTCTTCTGCATCATCATCAGATTCAGATTCTGATTCATATCCTGAGGTACCTTCCTCTTGATCCTCTATCCTGGCCATCAGTGCAACGTTTGCACATTCTTCTTCTGATTCAGAAGATGATTCACATTCATCTGAGTCATCCCATGTTGCCATCAGAACCTTCTTCTTTTTGTTGAACTTCTTCTTGGGTTTTTCTTTCTGAAGTTTGGGGCAGTCATTCTTGTAGTGCCCAGGTTCTTTGCACTCATAGCACACAACTTCTTTCTTGGCAGATCTTCTGTGACTAGAAGATTCCTTTCTGTTGTCATATCTTCTGAAGTTGTTGAACTTCTTTCCCTTGTGCTTCCAGAGTTTGTTAATCCTTCTGGACAGCATGGATAACTCATCTTCTTCTTCAGAAGAAGATTCTTCAGAGCTTTCTTGAATGACCTGCAAAGCTTTAGCAGTTTTGTTAGATGTTAATGCTACAGATTTACCTTTATCTTTCTTCTGAGGTTCATCTTCCTCAAGCTCAATCTCATGGCTCCTCAGTGAGCTGATGAGTTCTTCTAGAGAGATCTTATTCAGATCTTTGGCCATCTTCAGGGCAGTCACCATTGGTCTCCATCTGATAGGCAGACTTCTGATGATTTTCTTTACATGATCTGATGTAGAATATCCCGTGTCCAGAACTTTCAGTCCAGCAGTGAGTATCTGAAATCTGGAGAACATGGCTTCAACAGATTCAGAGTCTTCCATTTTGAAAGCCTCATACTTCTGAATCAGAGCCAGAGCTTTTGTCTCCTTAACTTGAGAATTTCCCTCATGAGTCATTTTAAGGGATTCAAACATATCAAAATCAGTCTCCCTGTTTGTAATTTTCTCATACTCTGTATGTGAAATAGCATTCAGTAATATAGTCCTGGCTTTGTGGTGATTCCTGAAGTCTTTCTTCTGAGAATCTGTCATAGATTTTCTGTCAATCTTTTTGCCATCCCCATCTGTGGGATGTACATATCCATCTATGACAAGATCCCATAGATCAGCATCATATCCTAGGAAAAAACTCTCAATTCTGCCTTTCCAGTAGTCAAATTTCTCCCCATCAAACATTGGGGGTTTGGTGTTGATCCTATCCCTCTCTTCATATTTATTGTTAATATTTGACATTGAATTATCAGCCATGATAACAAATAAATATATATATCAAAGTATATCTCTCTGGATCTTTACTGACACTGTTAAGTGATAGCACACTCAGAACCGGAGCTCTGATGCCAACTGAAGGTGAGATAATACTTAGAAGGGGGGGGGGGGGGGGGTTGAATAAGTATGATAAATTAAGACTTAAAAAATAATCACACAATTATTTTTATCCTGGTTCGTTTAACAACTACTCCAGTCCACCCTTCCTAGAGTGATTTGCCTTTCTCAACAAGGACTTAATCCACTATTAAATCAAACTGATTACAATAGTATCACCTAAGAACAACAGTTCTTAGTCTTCTCAAGAGCTACTGATTCTAACTGAATCCTCTTAAGGAATATCCTTTAGAATCAATGTAAATTAAATACAAGAGTATTAATGCTTCTATAAATCTTTTATCACAACAGTGATTTTTCTCTTAAGTTTAAGTACAATAAATTCTAAGAAGAATAGGAATGAATGAGAGCTTAGAATATAATGATTTCTTTTCAGCAAATTGTGTAACTGAAGAATGTAGTGAAGTTCTCCTTTTATAGGCAGCTGAACCATGCAAGCTGAGCGTTGAAAAGAGAGTCCCAAAAGGTCTGAGCCTTTTTGTCTTCACATCAAGTGACCTTTCCTAGAAGTAGATGGCACAGAGAAATCCTTTTTGTCTGTGTAAGTGTGTCTAGCACAAATGAGGAAAGAGACGTTGAATAGCTCCAACGGATATATTCTTGAATATTTCTTCTTCAGTTTTCAGCAAGTTCTTCAGAGTCTGAATGGATCAGAGTCTTCTAATGAAGTTCAAAACTATGCTGTATCAGAGTCTTCTGCAGCAGGTGTGCTTTCAGCGTATTGATCATCAGAGCATTTTGACACAGAACTTCAGTACTTGGCAGCGTAGGTACTTTCAGAAACTTCTGTAGACTAATGCTTTGAGAAACTCTTCAATCAATATTCTTCTATACTTCAGATGCTTCAGCTTCAGATGCTTTTGATTATCTTCAGATGCTTCTGATTATCTTCAGATGCTTCTGACTCAGAATGTTCTGGAGCTTCTTGCTTCAGATCCTTCTGATTATCTTCTGTAAGGAGCAAACAGATTCTTCTGTAAGGTGCATCTGGCGCTTCAGAGTCAGAATAACTTCTTGTATACAAAAACAGATTTGCTTCTAGAGAGTTAATATTATTTCAATTTGCAGTAAAACTCTCAAACCAATTTTAGAGTATATAATTCTTAAATATAAATTTCCTAACAGTTATCATCAAAACAAAGAGTTATTATTAAGAACCAATCTGTGTTCTAACAAAGACATGATCTCAAATCTTGGGACATGATTCAAGACACTCAAAAACACCTATGTGATCCATCCATTAGGTTAAATCTAGCCCAAGTACTTGATTTCATAAAGGATCTCAAAATTCAAGTTTCATCTAATATAAAAAGTCAACTATGATCAAAACCAAGTTTAACTTTTGGGATTTTTTGGCAAACATGGCCTCTTTAAGTTAAGAAAAATATTAACTTGTGATTTGGATCATGATCAATCAATAAAAATCAAGAAAAATAAGGTTACTTGCAAAAAGGGCAACCTTGAGAAACTTGAAATTTCACCAAGTTATGGAATGAACTTGATTTTTACCCAACTTTGCAAGGCCATAACTTGTGATCTAAGCAAACATTTTCTCTCAAACAAAGCTCAAATCTTAGATCTTCTTACTTAAAACAAGATTTCAAAGAAGAAGTACCCCCAAAAAATGCTTGGATATTGAGATATGAAGCATTAAAGTTAGGGTTTCATGAGATTTTGAACTTTGACACTTAGAATTTTCTAGGCAGAATTTGCCTCATGTTTTGCTCAACTTCGGAGGAATTTTTCATTATGATCCAACATGAATCAAGACCAAATGTAAAAATCAAATTTTATGTTTCCAAAGAGTACAAGACATCCATTGGTTCAATTTGAGCAAGAAGTTATGAACCTCAAAACATGCCTTGATGCAAATTGGTTTTTGACAACATTTGGCACATAACTTGCATCCCGCGATTTTTTAAGCCAATTTTGGACACTTGCATCATTGGATTTTTGTCCAATATCAACATAAATGATGAGGAATCTAACGTAAAGCCAAGGATTCAAGGACTTATCTCTTAGCATGTGAAAACCATCATGACCAAGTGAGAACTTAAGTTTTTTTTTCAAGCATTAATGAAATGCATAGAGGTGGCATGAACCAAGCCATACCAGTCCAAAAAAGTCAAGAAACATGAGTATTCAAACCTACAAATTTGGTTGGAGTTAAGATAATATCCATTGGAAAATAAAGTGGTCTCGCATCCAACACTATTCCTCCCAAAAAAACTTCTCCTCCTATAAATAGGAGCCACTTCTGATTGTTTAAGACACCCCAAAACATCACAAGACATGTTTTCTCTCATTTCACTCTTAACTTCAAAATTCCAAAACCTTAAGAAGTGAGAATCAAATTTTCAAACAGAGAGAAATTCAGTCCAAACCAATTATTCACACACCTCGCATATATCATATATGAGTGATCCAAACATTCAAACATCATTTGTAACATCAAAATCATCAAGATCATAGTTCATCCCAAGCAAGCTGCAGTTGGATTCAAGCCCACCAATCCAGAGGGTTTGCAACCATTATAAACACATCAACACATTCCTTGAGGTCTAGGGAAGTTTTCCAGGTCATCATTTCACATATGTAACACCTACAACTAAGGATTCAATTTCTTCTTGCACAGGTAAACCTGAAATTTCCAAACTCCATGAAACATGCATCATTTTTTATATTTTAAGTTACCAACATGTTTCTGCACTTATATAGAATGTTTTTCCTCAATCAATTGCTATGTATCAATCGTGTATATGATTTCATAGTGTTCTTGCGAAAATTAAGGTTCATCTCTTCATCACTTGATAACTCACTCCACACTTAAAATAAATGAAATTAATTGGTACTGTCGTGTAAGCGAGCAAGTTTGATCTTTATGTCATTCAATTTCATTACGAATTGAGAGAGATTCGAGAGGTTTTGCATCTCGTGGGGCGCGAGGAAGAAGATGATGTTCTTTGCGCCATAATTGAAATGTTTGAATTTTTAAATATTTTTAATACTTTCATATTATTTTAAAAAATTATATTCCACATCCAATTTTGATTATTTTCAAATGATTTTTTTCAAAAAAGCCATCCATCTACTTAATTAATTTATTCACAAAATAAATCAAAAAAACATTTAATATTTGATATATTTTTAATATATTTAATATTTTATTTTTTAATTGTTTTTAAAAAATAATTTCAAATATTGATTTTTCCTATCAAATTAATTATTTTAAATCCAAATTTTTTTACATATGTCATTTAAGTACCCTACTAATTTAGTCCACAAAAAATCACAAAAATAATTTTTATTTCATATATATTTTTTATATTAAAAATATTATTTCAAATTGTTTTAAATATTTTCAAATCATTTGTTTCTTTGATTTTTCTTAAACCAAAATGATTTTAAATACTAATATGGATAAAATACCTTTTTCAAAAATCTTAATCATTGTTTATAACATGATTAATGGATTCATTTGATATTTTTATCATTTTTATTGAATTTCTTTGAAAAATACCTTTAAAAAATGAAATTATGGTTTTTCCTCTGATTCAATCTTATAAACTTCATTTAAAATTTATGGGCCTCTATTAGAGTGTAAGACCAAATTCTCTTTGTAAATAAAAAATCATATGGGCCTCTGCTATAGTATAAGTCCCATTACACTTTTCAAAATCACGGTGCGATCACTATTTTTACACCAATCTATGGGTCTCTGCTAGGAGTGTAAGTCCCATCCCTCTGTACATAAAATTTGGTTTCAAAAACCATGGGTCTGTGATAGAGTGTAAGACCCAACACCTTTTGTAAATAAAAAACTTTTTAGCCTCATTCATCCTGGGCTTTGTACATGATACAAATAACCATGGGCCTCTAATAGAGTGTAATAGCTAACACCTTTTGTAAGTAGAAAACTTTTTAGCCTCATTCATCCTGGGCTTTGTAACGAATAAAAATAACCATAGGCCTCTAATAGAGTGTAAGACCTAACACCCTTTTTGTAAATAGAAAACCTTTTAGCCTCATTCATCCTGAGCTTTGCACAAGATACAAACAATCATTTGGGCCTCTATCTAGAGTGTAAGACCCAACATATTTGTTTACTTAGAGATCAAGTCATCAAAGTTAAAAATTTCTTTAATTTCTCAAAATCCTAACTCAGTCTTGAAGAAAACATTTAATCAATCACAATACACTTGGGCCTCTATGCAGAGAATAAGACCCACCACTTTTTTTAATTCAATTCATACTTGTTTATATACTTGTTCATATCTCTGTATATATACTTGTACATATCTTGTTAAGTTTCTCTTAGCATTTGAATCATCCTTAGTTTAGACTAGTTCAAACCATAGGATCCTTGTCAATCAGTATAACTTAGTTAAAACAAATAGTTCCCCATGTATAAAGGAATTCTTCTTCCTAATATAGTCAGCCATCTCTTGAGCTTTGTTAAATTGTTTCAACCTTGAAAATCTTCAATAAAGAGAGGATTATTTCCCTGTGAAACCTCTTCTTTAACCCCTTTAATCTTGGTATAATTCAACAAAGAAAGGATTATTTCCCGGTGAAACCTTTCTTGAACTCTTCTTAATGCTTGGACAGTCTAAATTTCATATCCTCCTCTTGGGCTTCATACAAGAACCCACATTCCCCCTAGAACCATCCCTTGCCTCCTTTTGGGCTTCCTACAAAGAGACTCGGGCTTCCTAAAAGCATAAGATAGACCTTAGTCATCTCTACCCCTACATCAATTCCCAAGAAAGCCAAAACCTCTAAGACATTCAAACATATCCTTTGAGTCTCCAATGATCCTCAACAAGGTCTGACTTCCACCTTAAAATCCCCAACAAGGGTCAGGTTACAATCAACAAATCCTCAAAGGAACCAAGGCCTTTATGGAAGTTCAATAAATCCAACTCTCCTCTAATCTCCAGCAGGAGTCAGCTTCTCTTTTGATTCCTCAGAGTAGTTGGAACCTGCTCTTGGATTTTAGTTTCCTCAGCAAGAATCAATCTCCACTTAAATTCTCTCATCTTCCTCTTAAGCTTCATATAAAGATTTTCTCCAGTCAGCCTCAATCTTGGGCTCTTTACAAGACAGATGTAATACTTCCCCAATTGAGTCTATTGTCAATCCCTCTTTTAACTTCAACCTTGGGCTTTGATCAAGGCACATAATTCAACATCCCCTCATATGAGAATTTGAGTCCTCTCTGTAGAAGGATATTTCCCCTATACATCACATTACAAAATAAAAGATTAAAACCTTTTTCCAGATAATTGATGTAAGTGGCACACTTGTTAATTCAAAATACAAGTTAGAGTCCCTCCTTTATCATGGCCAAATTTCTCTTTCATCTAAGTGATGTAAGTGGCAAGCCTCTAAATTATATACATCCAATCCAATGTCCCTCTCTTAGCATGCAAAGATTCATAAAGAAAAAAGTGGCATTGCTCTACATTGAGTTTAAGCTTCTTCCTTTATGGCATTTCAACTCTCTTATAAAGGAAGATATGACATTGTTGGATTCCACACATCCCAATTAAAACAACTTCCGTTATAATCAATCCCTAAATGATTGTGATGAATAGGTGAGATATCTCCCTTTAGAAATGACAAATTCTCTCTAAATGACTCTTTTAGCTTCAATCTTGGCCTTTCAACAAGACATAAAAACTCTTTTTTAGCTTCAATCTTGGGTTTTGAACAAGACACAAAAACATTTTTTTAGCTTCAATCTTGGGCTTTGAACAAGACACAAATACTCTTTTAGATTAAATCTTGGGCTTTGAACAAGACACCAAACTTTTTTTCTACCATAGAATAGGAGGAACTACAAACGCTCTAATTTTCCAGAATCTCTTTACGGGAATACGTAGACATAAGATTGCGAAATCTTAGCGAGCGCACTAGTAAAAGAAATCTTAGGTCCAAATACCTTTCCAAAAACAATAAAAAACCCTAAAACAACAAAAATATTTCCTCAACCTTCCCAAAAGAGAAACTTTCCCCACCTGACAACATATAGACTTAAAAAAGCAACTCGAACAGTAAAAACATATGCAAATACAGGTTCATATAGATTACTATAGATATTATGGGTGTTAATAGCTTCCCTTATATAACCAACCCCTGATTCCAGATCTCTTTGCATTTGTAGGGAAAACACTTGCGCACATGGTTAGTTTAGATATCTTCCCCTTCCTTTTAAGCTTCATATGATAAATATAAAAATCATAATGTAGCATCAAAAGCGGTAGTGGTCGCGCCACCAAAAAAAAAACGACGCTACAAAACCACATTCAAGAATTTATTTAATTAATTTGATCGAAAGGTGAACAAAAAAGTGAGCACATAAAATTAAATCGAGTTTGTCATAATATGCTCCAAAGTCGGTTTGTGTTTAATGACAACATGAGGAATGTCATACAATTGAGTCATAGCGCGGTGAAAATTTTCATGGATGTGTAAGAATGATTTTGTGGCATAACAGTATGAAATTATCGAATCCATGGATTAGAAATCCAATTCATCACAATATAAATAAATAACGATAAACCAAATATATTTACAATATTATAGAGGCATTATGAATCTCAAAACACAAAACGAAACAACAAGTCCATGCAACCAAATTGAAACAAAACTTAAAGGCCTTAAAATAACTTGAATACATTTAGGAAACTAATTTCAAACAATTCCATCCATATACTCATAATGGTTTATCTTTCTTTTACTAAGCCAAAACAAATATTACACATAACAACCCTGTATAACGTATAGCGAAGTCAAGCATTGGAATACATGCAGGAAGTTTCTAAACCAAATTAATGATACCAAACTGGATCAAATGTAATTCTAGTTCTAGAGAATTATAAACATACACTATAAAGCATACAATACTCACAGACCAAATAGTAGAGCAGCATGTCATTTTTCGAAAATCATAGATGCAGTAGAAAGGATGACCAGAGCAACACCAGCAAAAATTCAAACTGAATTGATACTAAAATCGTGTAATTCGCACAAATCAATCCATAACAGCGGCAATCAAATAGAAACAAACCATATTCATCATAACAAAATAACAGACCCAAGAAAATTACACCAATTAGATCAAAAGCATGACGGATTAACACCGAAATCCAAATCGAAAACCATCTGGAACGTAAGTGCCAGAAGTTGTTGAGTTAAAACATCATTAAGCACATTCTTCACAAATAAAACAACAACCCAAGATCGCCATGTTCAAATTTGATACGGTAACGAACAACTTAAATAAGACATCACAACAGGATCATTACACCAAGCAACAATAATTTACAAATTCACGATGCAATTGAAACGGAATGCAAACAGATACGTAATATAATCAAATTAGTCTCGAATAACAATAGTGGTGGCCAATTTTCAATATAAAATGAAGTGTGAACGGAGTACAAAACATTACAATGATATCGACAATTATCATGATTACTCAAGGTATTCAAGCAGATCCGATAATCACGGTGCAACCAACAATCAATTTAAACCACACATAAAAAGATGACATGAAATCGATATGAAACCAAATGTTCAGAATATTTGTCACAGTGTAAACTAGTTTCGAATGTCAAGCGAAAAAACTGCAGCAACACTATCTATCACAAGCACTTATCAGTATCAACTAGTTTCAAATAACAAACTAAAAAACTACAAAAAAGTTATCCCTCACAAAGAAATACGCCGATAACACAAGTTTACAGAATCTCTTAATCGAAAATAATTACCAAGCAAAATCGACGTTGTTATCCTGAGTTTGTTGTTATGCAACAGATTGTGAATCAGGGAGCTGAGCACGATGATTATTGGCTTACTTGCTCGTCCTTATCAAAGCAATAAGGACCTGTTCCTTTAATTTCTTCAGCAAAGAGAGATTTGTTGTTTTCGGATTTGAAAAAATAGAGTTTGGCACAAGGAAATTATCGGGACGAGTCGCGTACTAGGTCGCTTTCTTTAAGACGTTTCGCCGTACTGCCAAATTATGCAAAGCAGTCGAATTTACGACGACGCCTCCAGGATAAAACAGCCCGTTCAAACTCGTTGCACACTGATAAATCGCTCTAGAAATACACCTTTCAAAGTATCTGGTTAAAATAACCAGTCAAGAAAAGAGAAAAATTATAGATGAAGAGAATTAAGGAAGAGAAGAGGGAAATCAAAATTCATGAATTTGTGAAATCCGGAGTACCCACTTCTGAATTTCTACCCTGTATTTATAGGCAGCAAACTGCACCTGAGTGGGGAGAAATTCGTGGGGAGTGGAGAAAATGGTGGGAGACTGAGAAATAAGTGGGGAGTGGAGAAAATGGTGGGAGACTGAGAAATTCGTGGAGGACTGACTGACCAATTATTTTCTTAATTAATTAATATTTATTATTAATTAATTTTCCACCGAATTATATTAATTAATTAATGATAATTAAATTATATAAATTCGGGTCCAAAAAATAATTCATCTAAACACGACTAATATTTCCATTCCCTTCAATGTGGGACTAAAATGAATCTTTTCAAATTCACTTCTATATTAGTTCTCACTTGTGTTCATTTATTGCTCATTAATTGTCAACAAATGTTTCCAATTCCCACTATAATTAATTAAAGTTCCACCATTAATTAATTAAAGTTCCAACATTCCCCCACTTGAATTTAAAAGAGATTTTAGAAGTACGTCAGACGTTTCTCAGGTTGAGCATAAGCAAAGGTGTCTACGACTTGAACCTTAGCGTAGCGAGTAGGATTCTGATTCAACAAGAGTGACACCATTGTCTTGAACTCTATCTCGGACATCAGACCCGCACACAACCTTTCCGTAAGGTGTATTCTTGTAGCCTGTGCTTTAGTGGCCCTGCACGTGTATCCCGGTTTAGTGAATGCTCTAGGAATTCTGCCTCGAAATTCCATAGGAACCGGCCTAGTTCCACAGTCACATAGGTGAATCTATCAAGAGTACTCCTGTAGCCTAGGTACTCCCTCATACAGAGTATAGATCTCATTAAGAGTTTCTATTATCTCATCCTCTCATTACTTCAGGATTCATGCTTTACTTGCATGATCATTTTCATATTACTCATAACTTGTTATTACCCATTGAACCTAAGTCTTGGGATCTCCAGTCATTTAGGTCGGGTTACCATCATGAGTAACAAATTACTTTATAGGCATTAGTCCCATCTTTTTGGAAGTATTATGGACTTTCTCTCTAGCTAATCCTTTCGTCAAAGGATCTGCTAAGTTCTCATCAGTGCGTACATGATCCACTCTCACAGCTCCTTTAGAGATACAGTCTCTAACAGTGCTATGTTTTCTTCTAATTTGACGTCTTTTACCATTATAATAACGGTTCTCAACTTTTGCAATAGCCGCGGTACTATCGCAGTGGATCAACACAGCTGGTATAGGTTTTTCCCATAAAGGAATCTCAGCTAGCAAGCATCTTAACCAACTTGCTTCTTCACTAGCTGTAGCTAATGCTATCATCTCAGACTCCATTGTGGACTGTGCCAGAATGGTCTGTTTCTTTGATTTCCAAGATACAGCTCCTCCGGCTATACTAAATATATAACCACTAGTAGCTTTGGAATCATCCGATAAGGTGTTCCAATCTGCATCACTATACCCTTCTAGTACAGCAGGAAATTTCTGATAGTGTAGGCCGAGGTCCATAGTCCTTTTAAGGTACCTCATTACTCGCTCAATAGCTTGCCAATGTTCATTACTCGGCCTACTTGTAAATCTGCACAACAGTCCTACGACATATGCAATGTCGGGTCTAGTACAATCAGTGGCATACCTAAGACTACCAATGATGCTCGCATATTCTGCTTGTTTGACACTCTCTCCAGTGTTCTTAAATAGTTTCACACTTGGATCATACGGAGTGCATGCAGGTTTACAATCAAAGTATTTATATTTCTTTAAGATCTTCTCCACATAGTGAGACTGATCCAAAGAAATTCCTTGGTCGGATCTCGTGATCTTGATACCCAGGATCACGCTTGCTTCTCCGAGGTCTTTCATATCAAAGTTATTGCATAACAATGATTTCATATCATTAATGGCCTGAATGTTTGATCCAAATATAAGTAGATCGTCTACATATAGATATATGATAGTACAAATGCGATTCTCAGATTTGTAATAAACGCACTTGTCACTTTCATTCACTTTGTACCCATTAATTATCATTAAGTTATCAAACTTTTCATGCCATTGTTTAGGGGCTTGTTTTAGTCCATACAGAGACTTATCTAACTTACAGACCTTGCTTTCTTGTCATTGGATTACAAACCCTTCTGGTTGTTCCATATAGATTTCTTCTTCTAAGTCACCGTTTAAAAACGCTGTTTTAACATCCATTTGGTGTACTATTAAGTTATAAATGGCTGCTATTGAAATGAGTACCCTAATGGATGTAATTCTGGTGACCGGAGAAAAGGTGTCGAAGAAATCTATGTTTTCTCTTTGTCTAAAACCCTTGGCTACAAGGCGAGCCTTGTATTTCTCAATCGTTCCATCAGGTTTTAGTTTCTTTTTCAAAACCCATTTACAACCAATTGGTTTGCAACCCGGGGGTAAGTCTACTAAGTGCCAGGTCTTGTTAGATTCTAGAGAATCTATCTCATCATTAATGGCTTCATGCCATAAGTCTGCATCCATAGATGACAGTGCTTCTTGAAGATTTATTGGATCTTCTTCTACATTATAGGCCGAATAATCGGGCCCATAGTCTTTAGCAACTCTTGCTCTTTTACTTCTTCGAAGTTCTGTTTCTACATTGTCGCTGCTTTCAGTGCTTTTTATCACAGGAATGTGACTCGATTGTGTGCCCCCACTATTTCTCGATTTGAAAGGAAATTTGTCTTCAAAGAATTCAACATCGTTTGATTCTATAATTACTCTGGCATTTAGGTCATAAAACCTGTATGCCTTACTGTTTGCTGCATACCCAATGAATACGCATTCATAGGCTCTACTAGCGAGTTTAACTCGTTTCGGATCCGGAATTCTGACATAAGCCAGACAGCCCCAAGTTCTTAAATAAGACAAATTTGGTTGTCTTTTCTTTAATATCTCATAAGGTGAGATCTTACTTTTTGACTTGGGAACTTTATTCAGGACATAGCAAACAATCAATAAAATTTCCCCCCACCAGTGAGGTGCAGCACCAGAATTTAACATGATTGCAACTACAAGTTCAGTGAGAGTCCTATTCTTTCTTTCTGCTTTACCATTCATTTCAGGAGAGTATGGAGCAGTCGTTTCATGTATAATACCATGTTCAGCATAAAAATCATTAAACAAGCTAGAGTCATATTCGGTTCCCCTATCACTGCGAAGTCTCTTAATCTTCTTGTTAAATTGATTCTCAATTTCAGTTACATACACCTTAAACATGTCAAACGCTTCACTTTTATTTTTCATTAGATATACATAAGTATAATCAGAGCAATAGTCAATAAAAGTGATAAAATAACATTTATTATTTCTAGTTAAACTTCCATCTAATTCACATATATCAGAGTGTATAAGATCTAGGGGGTCAGATTCTTTTATAATTGATTTATGTGAAGTTTTTGTTATTTTAGCTTGACTTCAAAATTCACATTTATTGGAATCATTGACATTTAGTTTAGGCCTGCTCCTACATTTCTTTGCCATATGGCCCGGTTTCCCACAATTATAGCAAGTGAAAACTGGAGCATCATTTCTTTGAGGTGGTGGCTGTTGCTTAGCAAATGGAGCCGATGGGGCCCTAGAGGGATTCCCATTCTTAGTTCGGTTCATAGCATCGCGGTTCTGATTCTTTAAAGGTTTGCCCGTAGGCTTCAGAACCGCACCGAATTTCTTTTTGTTGTTAGACACTGTAACCCGGTGAACTGACTTTAAACAATGTTGCGGATAGCAAGAGTCGCCACCGACTTTTATTTTATCCATAAGGAAAGGTTATAAAAGAACAGGAAAGACCTTAGAGAATATTTTGGGTCCGGGGGGTAGGTTATGAAAAGGGAAGGTATTAGCATCCTTTTCATCCATGGTTATCCATGGGCTCTTAGGTACTTAAGCTCACTTTTGAATTGTTTTGAAATTGTAGTGTGTGAATAGAAAATTTTCAGAATAGTTAATAAATAATCCATGTATGGATGTGTTAAGAACTTGTTTGAAAATTTTGTTGGAAATTTGTTTAAGTGTGAAAAAGTTTTGAAGTGAGCAAGCACCTAGGAGTAGCCTACCCTAATGTTTTAAGGTCTTTCTTATTCTTTATCCTTTCCTTAGTAAGACTATCCCTACTATAATGGAGTAGGTAGCCCTTACTTTGGATGTTAAGGGATATGTGAGGGACAATTTGACTTTGAAGGCCATTGTGGGATGTAATAAGCACATATAAGGGACCATCATCATTTTTCGAAAGGGACTCGATTCGTAAAGGCAACCATAAGGGACTTTGATGATTTTTCTATTTGAGGGACTTGCTTTATACACCCCACTTAACCATTATTCGTAGGCAACTTGAGGGATATCCTTAGGAAGTGAGACGGCGATTAAAATCGACTTACGTGTGTGACGTGTTTATTTTAATTATCTTTATTTAAAAGTGATCTAAATTTATTTTAATATTACATACATGTTGTTACACTCCCTAATTACTAACCATAATAATAATTAAATAATTAAACAACTTTACATCCAAGAAACAATTACAAAATAATAAGCAAAATAATTAAATAGCAAAGATAAATAAAATATAAATAAGCAATAATAAATAATAAAGGGAGTTAATTCTAAGTTTACTCGGCAAGACATCGCATCTTGTGCCTACGTATCCTTACGGGAGTGGAATCAGAGTAATCGTAGTTCCCCTCAATAGGGAGGTTAGAAACTTCTTGACTGTGGTCAAGGTCTCAAGGGGAATAAACGCATCTTAAGGACACGCTTACGTGGAGTGTAGAAACTCCAAATCTCTACGTTGAAATGTTAAGTTGTAATTAGGGTTAAATTAGGGATTCCACGGCGGGAAACCCTAAAATGAGCGCGGCGGCTCTTTGACCTAATGCTAAGGGTAAAATTGTAATTTTGCCTGCGGCGAGGCATTTGTGAAAATTAGGGTTTGTAGTTTGTAGTTTTGAGGATTTGAAATTGAATGTGTGAAGTTTTACGGACTATTGGCGCGGCGGCCAAACAGTTAGACCTAACCTTCGGATGTGTGCAATGTGACAGAAATAATAGTAAACGCGTGGGATAATTGAATCATGCAAACAGAGAGATAATGTCATAATTTAAACCATGCAAGCAGAAATTTAAAGGCAGAATTTAAAGAGCGATTGTTAAGTTCGCGAGGTTACATGAGAGGAGCAGATACAATATGATAATGAAATTTGAATTGAACAATAATAAAATAAAATAAATAACGGTTCTAGTTATTATTTTAAAAAAAAGATTTTAGTTATTATTTTAAATTTATCTAAAAAAAAGTTTTTCTTAAAAATAATAGGTTTTCATATTAATTTGGAAAAGATGTTAATGTTATTTATTTTAAAAAACAGATTTTTATATTATAACAAATTTTAATAAATTAATGATAACAATAATAATAATAATGGTAATAATAATGATAATAATGATAATAATAATAAATAATAATAATAATAATAATAATAATAATAATAATAATAATAATAATAATAATAATAATAATAAGAATAATAAAGCAATAATGAATTTTAAATGTGCCAAATAACCCAACAATGTTGCTAACGCAGAAATGCGCTCATCGCAACCAGATCTAAATCGGACGAAACAAAATTTATCGCAAAGAAAAAGAAATTAAGCAAAAAATAGTATTATTGCTCACACAAAAATGCGATCATCGCAACCAGATCGAACTAACACAAATGTCACGCGTCATGCACACAAATGTGCAAACATCGTATCGACATAATTCGATCAAAAATCTTATATATATAAACTCTAACAATTTAAAAATTATATATATATAAACGTAACAGTAATAGATAAAGAAAAAGAAATAACGGTAATAGATGAAGAAAAAGAAATAACGCTAAAAGATGAAGAAAAAGAAACAACAGTAATAGATGAAGGAAAAGAAATAACGGTAAACGATGAAGAAAAAGAAACAATAGTAATGGATGAAGAAGAAAACTAAATAACGGCAAACGGCACTCACTCCTCTTAGGTTTTTTTCGTTCTCTCCTTTTTTCCAACAAGGCAACACATGTATATATAGGGAACAAATTAGGGTTAACACCAAATTGTCAATAATGTCCCTAAAGCCCATTTTAAAGCCCAAACTAAATAATTAGTTAAGAAAAAATAAAATTTAAATAATTTAAAATAATTAAAATAAACTTAAAATAAAAACTAATAATCCTATTGATTCCTAAAATAAAAAATATTATAAAAAGAACAAAATTTTTTTCAATTTTTTTTATTTTATGATTTTTTGGATATTTTTATGAATAATTTAGAAAAAAGTGGAAAAAAAAATAATATTTTAAAAAATGATTTAATTAAAATACGAAAATAATAATTAAATAATAATAAAAAACTATTTTTGTTATTTTTTTAATGAAAGATAGAAAAATTTAGAGTAAAAATAATAAAAAACAAAAAAAATGACAAAGGTGAGATTCGAACTCTCAACCTCTCACACTCATAACTCCTTACACATGTCCTCCTGCCAATTGTGCCATTTTTACTTTTTAGAAAAAAAATGCATGCCATATGATATTTACCCAACCTCTCTTTGATGTTGGCAAAAAAAAAATCATGAAGTTTGACTTTGGTTTGACCACAGTTGACCTCAGTTTGACCTTTTAACTGCATTGACTGCTTTTGACTTATCTGATCATCTGACTGAGCAAACTTTTGAGAAAAGTCTTGAAACTTGACATGGGGGTTCTTATACACATATAAGATGTTATGAAGCTCACTTGAAGTCTTGGAAGTCCATTTAGCCTGATTAAAGTCAAAACCCTAGTTTTGGATGCATTGCTTAGGAGGTGCATTGTCTGAGGGAATTGTCAACTCTTCTGACCAATTGTGAATTTTGTGAACCTTGTGAACCTTCTTGGAACACAAAGTCTTGTATTGTGAGGGCAAATTTTGGGGTGCAACAGCTGCCCCTGTTCAATTTTCTGAAACCTGAGGGGTTAGATTGGTATATTTGCCAGTCGTAACCTGGAAGGTTGAAGGGGATTGAACACAAAAGCCCAAAAATTTGCACTCACCAGTGCATGAAGTGATATTGATGGTTGGTTGAACATGATTGAGTGGGCTTAAAGATGCCACTAGGGGAAAGTTCTTCAGTAGTATAATGAGAACTGTCAGGAGTCTGGAGTAATACTGATGTAACAGCATGTCTTCATGAGGATAGAGCAATCAATAATGATAACCCTAAAGCAGTCTTGAAGTGATAAATCTGACCTCAGGAGGATAGGGCAATCAATAGCTCTAAAGCAGTCTTGAAGTAATAATGGCTTCAGGAGGATAGAGCAATCAATAGCTCTAAAGCAGTCTTGAAATAATAATGTAATTTCAGGAGGATAGAGCAATGGATAACTCTAAAGCAGTCTTGAAATAATTAGATGGCTTCAGGAGGATAGAGCAATGAATAGCTCTAAAGCAGTCTTGAAGTAGTAATATGACCTCATGAGGATAGAGCAATGAATAGCTCTAAAGCAGTCTTGAAGTAATAGGATGATTTCAGGAGGATAGAGCAATCAGTAGCTCTAAAGCAGTCTTGAAGTCATGAGAGGCTATCAGGAGGATAAAATAACCCTGAGGTTACAATAAAGCAGTCCCAAAGTAATAAGAAGCTCATCAGGAGGATAAAGTAACCCTGAGGTTACAATAAAGCAGTCCCAAAGATCATAAGATTGTTTGTTGGATAATTAACCTGAAAACAAGGTAGCATTCTGTACAACAACATTAGTTTATGCTTTATGTATGCATGTATGACATGATGCACTTAGGTAATGTACTATAGACATATATGTTATGGTATGATGTAAATGATGTATGTATGCTATGACACTGCTGGAAGTGTCTGGATATCCTTGTATAACAACTGCTGGCCAAGGAAAATAAATCCCGATTCGTTGTTGAAGAATATATAACCCTCCGTCTGCTGGGGATAACAAGGTATAGATAACCTCCCGTTGTTGGGGATAACAAGGTATAGATAACCTCCCGCTGTTGGGGATAGTAGGGTATAGATAACCTTCGTTTTTGTTTGATAGTAGGATAAGTATAACATCCCGTCTTCGTTCATCGTGCCCTTATTGGAAAGTAATTTCCCGTATATCCGTATGAGGATAAAAGAGATGGATATAAATTCCAGGGGAGATTAGACTTTGTGAAAATGGATTAGTCCTACTGATGGTTTGTAACTGTCTTGTAAAGATGAACCGGCGAAGCTTCGTTGAAATCCTTCCCTCGTTCGTCCTTAGTAAATACTATTACTGCATTTTCATGCATCTCTGGTAAACATCAATCATATTAAAAGCATACATGCGTTTCTGGTAAACATCAATCATATTCAAAGGCATACATACATTCAAACACAACCAATGGACGTTTCGCTTATGTAAATAGGGTAAAAGTGAATCTGGATTCAAAAGATGGAATTTATTTATATCAAAAGTGACCCATACACGGGTAAGTTTGTACAAGGAGACATAAACCCTAGTAAGAGAATTTTGTCATGAAGTTTTACAAAAAGAATCAGCTATGTGGGAAATAATCCTATTGAGTTTCAATTCTACTATTGCCACTCAAGTATCTCATCTTCTTGCTGTTGAGACGGAAACGATTGGATTGAGCTTTATCTGTTTGAGCTTGAGTAAGTAGTACAACTGGTTGCAGTTTCATGAGTGATCCAAACGAGACATAGTCATACGCTTTAATCCCTAACTTTTGCCTGGATTGCCCTTTCAGGTTTTCAATCCACCAGGATACCCTTTTTTGCCCAAGCCGCCTTTTCAGGTTTTCGACTTGCCGGGTGTACATCTTTTTATATATATATCCCTAATTTTTGCCCAAACCCTTTTGGTTTGCCGGGATGCCCTTATTTTTGCCTAGGCCTGTCAACCTAGCGGGTCTCTTTTTATGCGTAGTATTTTTTAACTATGTCTGCGTTTACAGGTTGTGGGAAGTCTTCACCATCCATTGTAGTCAGTATCATGGCACCTCCTGAGAACACTGTCTTGACTACAAATGGTCCCTCATATGTTGGAGTCCACTTGCCCCTAGGATCACCCTGTGGTAATATGATACGCTTGATTACCAAGTCACCAGCCTGATATACCTTTGGCTTAACCTTCTTGTTAAAAGCTTTGATCATCCGTTTCTGGTACATCTGGCCATGACAAACTGTTGCTAACCTTTTCTCATCAATCAAATTTATCTGGTCAAGTCGAGTCTGAATCCACTCATCTTCATCCAAGCCTGCATCCTTCATAATTCTCAAGGAGGGGATCTGAACTTCAATAGGCAGAACTGCTTCCATACCATAGACTAAGGAGAATGGGGTTGCCCCTGTTGAAGTACGTATTGTAGTACGATAACCATGCAGAGCAAATGGTAACATCTCGTGCCAATCCTTGTAAGTAACAGTCATCTTCTGTACAATCTTCTTAATGTTCTTATTAGCAGCTTCAACTGCCCCATTCATCTTTGGACGATACGGAGAAGAGTTGTGATGCTTAATCTTGAACTGCGTACAGAGATCAGTAATCATAGTGTTGTTCAGATTAGAGCCATTGTCAGTGATAATCCTTTCAGGGATACCATACCTACATATGAGATTATTCTTAATGAACCGAGCCACAACATTCTTAGTCACAGATGCAAATGAAGCTGCCTCTACCCACTTCGTGAAGTAATCAATAGCAACCAGGATGAAACGATGCCCATTAGAAGCAGTAGGCTTGATCTCACCAATCATATCAATGCCCCACATGGCAAAGGGCCAAGGAGTAGTCAACACATTCAATGGAGATGGAGGTACATGTACTTTATCAGCATAGATTTGACATTTGTGACATGTTCTGGAGTGTTGATAGCAATCAGCTTCCATGGTAGACCAATAGTAACCTGCTCTCAAAATCTTCTTTGCCATGGTATGACCACTAGAATGAGTGCCAAAGGTTCCATCATGCATCTCTTCCATAATTTCTATAGCTTCCTTCTTATCCACACAACGAAGCATAGTTGAATCATGATTACGCTTATACAGAATGCCATTACTCAGAAAGAACTTAGCAGAAAACCTTCTCAGGAACTTCCTATCTTTGACAGATGCCCCTTCAGGGAACTCCTGAGCTTCAAGATAGTTTTTCACTTCATAGAACCAAGGCTTCTCCTCTGCCCCTTCAGTGTCAATCTCATTGCAGTATGCAGGCTTCTCAAATCTATCAATGGTAATCTTGGGAGCTTCATCATCCCAGCTGATCTCAAACATAGATGCCATGGTGGCCAATGCGTCTGCCAACTGATTCTCTCTTCGTGGAATATGTCCAAAAGTAATCTCTTTGAAATGTGGGATCAAAGACAACACATGTTCTCTGTAAGGAATGAGATTATCATGCTTTGTATCCCAATCTCCTTTAATCTGACTTACTACCAGAGCTGAATCTCCATACACCTCAAGGAACTGAATCTTCATATCAATAGCAACTTGCATACCCATGATACATGCCTCATACTCAGCCATGTTATTGGTACAATAGAAACAAAGTCTGGCAGTAATCGGGGTATGACAACCTTCAGGGGAACTAATCACAACACCAACACCATTACCATGTGCATTGGAGGCACCATCAAAAACCATAGTCCATCGGGATCCTTGTTCAGGTCCGTCATATTGTCCAGGTTCTTTGGTAACAGACATAATGTCTTCATCAGGGAACTCAAAATTCATTGACTGGTAATCATCTACTGCTTGATGAGCCAAATGATCAGCAACAACACTCCCCTTAATGGCCTTCTGAGTGGTATACTGTATATCATATTCCGTCAAGATCATTTGCCATCTTGCAATTCTTCCGGAGAGAGCAGGTTTCTCAAATATGTACTTGATTGGATCCATCTTCGAAATCAACAAGGTAGTATGGGTCAACATATACTGCCTTAGTCGGCGAGCAGCCCATGCCAAAGCGCAGCAAGTTTTCTCGAGCAGTGAGTATCTTGTTTCACAGTCGGTAAACTTTTTGCTAAGGTAGTATATTGCCTGCTCTTTTCGACCAGACTCGTCATGTTGCCCCAATACACACCCCATTGAGTTGTCTAATACTGTTAAATACATAATCAAGGGTCTTCCATCAACTGGTGGCATTAAAATTGGAGGTTCTAGCAAATATCTCTTGATTTCATCAAAGGCAGTCTGGCACTCATCATTCCATTCCATCACCTGATCTTTCCTCAACAACTTGAAGATTGGCTCACAGATGGTAGTTAATTGGGAAATAAATCTTGCAATGTAGTTCAATCGTCCCAAGAAACCTCTAACCTCCTTCTCAGTACGGGGAGCTGGCATCTCTCGTATAGCTTTCACTTTTGCAGGATCCACTTCAATACCTTTTCCACTGACAATGAAACCCAGGAGCTTTCCAGATCTAACTCCAAAAGTACACTTGTTTGGATTTAATCTCAACCTGTATTTCTTCAACCTCTCAAACAACTTGTGCAGATGATCAAGATGTTGTTCTTCATTCTGAAACCTGGCTATCATATCATCCACATATACCTCTATCTCATGATGAATCATATCATGAAACAAAGCCACCATAGCACGCTGATATGTTGCCCCTGAATTCTTCAAACCAAATGGCATTACCTTATAGCAAAAGGTGCCCCACTGTGTCACAAATGTAGTCTTCTCCATATCTTCAGGTGCCATCTTGATTTGATTGTAACCAGAGAAACCATCCATAAAAGAGAATTCCTTATGCTGAGCAGTGTTGTCTACCAGAATATCAATATGAGGAAGTGGAAAGTCATCTTTAGGGCTAGCCTTGTTCAGATCTCTGTAGTCTACACACATACGTACCTTACCATCTTTCTTAGGAACTGGTACCACATTTGCAACCCACTGAGGATAAGAAGTTACGGCCAAGAACCCTGCATTGAACTGTTTCATTACCTCTGCTTTGATCTTTTCTGACATTTCAGGACGCATACGACGGACCTTCTGCTTCTTTGGACGACAATCTTCTTTCACTGGCAAACGGTGAACCACAATGTCTGTATCCAACCCTGGCATATCTTCATAAGACCAAGCAAAGATCTCCACATAGTCACGTAGCATCTGAATCAACCTGCTCTTGACACTGTCCTCTAAATCAGCCCCTATCTTGACCTCTTTTCTGTTTTCTTCAGTTCCCAGATTCACAACTTCGACTGGCTCTTCATGTGGCTGTATAGCTTTCTCTTCTTGTTGTAACAACCTAGCAAGCTCTACAGGTATTTCACAATCGTCCTCGTTTCCGTCTTCAGTTTGATAGATTGGATTCTCGAAATTGTAATTGGCAATAGTAGAACTGTTATCAACTGGATCCAGAGTGGATGAGGATCTGCATTTTAGTGACGTGGGTGTGTGTAAGAACACATAGCTGATAAAGCAAAAATAAAAGAAAAAGAAAGACAAGGAACACAATATTTACGAAAACGAAACGTCCACTGATTTTATTGAATGAAGTATGCAAATGAAATGACAACCCGTAACAAGCACACCATTGTGCCCCGGGTAAGGCACATGGCTTGAAAGTTTTAATTGTTCCAGAAATTACAAATTTAAAAACATAACACAGTAATAGTATTTACTCCTGACTAAAGGAGATAGGGATAACATCTTCAGCTTTCCAATTATTGAGTCCAGCACCCACAGTAGGAAAAATCCATGCCTCCAAGTTGTGGTCTTCATCTTGATCTCCCACAGCATTGATAACCCCTTGATTGGTGATACGAACAGCACGGGCACGACGGACAGCCTTCTGGGACTCTGCAGTGAAACCCAAACCAAACTTGTCAGACTTGTATGGAATATCAGGAAGCTGACCCCAAATAGTACAACCACCTTCTTCCACCACAGCTTTTGCATCATTGAGGGAGGCCATTGCCATTGTTGGAGGGTTTCTGATGACCACAGGAACCTTCTTCACAGCAGGAGGAGTCACACAATCCTTAACAGCCCAGGGAACCACTTCAAATGACTGACATGGAGTTTCAATGTATTCACCTTCTACTTCCAGATACTTGAAAGTGTTTACATGGCTGACAAAGTATTCGTCCTCTCCAAAGACAGTAACAACTTTTCCATTCACCGGATATCTCAACTTTTGATGTAATGTGGAGGTCACAGCACCTGCCCCATGGATCCAGGGACGACCAAGCAGACATGAGTACGAAGGACGAATATCCATCACATAGAATGTAGCGGTAAACACCTGAGAGCCAACCTTGATTGGAAGATCAATTTCCCCATGCACTACTCTTCTAGAACCATCAAAAGCCTTTACCACAATATTACTGGGCTTCAATACCGTATCTTTAGGACTCAGCTTGTTCAGGACTTCCTTAGGCAACACATTCAGAGAGGAACCATTGTCTATCAGCACATGAGACAGGGTAGTGCCCCTGCATTCAATTGAAATATGCAAGGCCCTGTTATGATCCCTCTTGGCAGGGGTCAAGTCAGCATCAGAAAATCCTAACCCGTTGTCATAGGTCAGGTGAGCAACACAATTCTCAAACTGGTCCACAGAAATTGCACTGGGTACATGAGCCATCTTTAGAAACTTGATCAATGACTTGGCATGAGCCTCAGAACATAATAACAGGGAGAGCATAGAAATCTTTGAGGGAGTATGCCCCAGCTGATCAACAATATCATAATCACTCTTGCGAATGATTTTCAATACTTCTTCCATCTGCTTAGAGAGGTCATCAGCAGCTGGCACATCAGTAGATACAGGCTCAATAACAGGACCCTTGCCCCGAGCATCAGTGGTGGAAGTAACAGCAGGAGTAACTGCACTCTTAGAAGCAACTGGAGGAGAGAAGACTCTTCCACTACGAGTGATCTTGCTAGATCCAGCAATATTATCAATGTCAACAGGCATATCAGGTAAAGGCTCCTGCTTGACACCATGGATGTAAACATCAGACCCATAGTGCCAAGGCACAGCTTTGTCAGATGTATAAGGAATAGGACCAGGAGTGGTAATGATCAGAGGAGCTACTCTGGCTTCAGCGACAACTTTCACAGGACCTTCAGCAGTAATCTTGATTGGGCCCTGATGAGTGATTTTAATGGGACCCTTTGAAGTGATTCTTAGTGGTACTTTGTCAACCATGTCAACCTCTTCAATCTTCTTACCCTGAGTCATATGATCCACCATACTTTCTACAGATGCTGGTCTTCTTTCAAACACTATAGTATATTTATCCATGAGACGTTGAATCCCATCTCTCAAAATGAAGCAACTATCCGGCTTATAGGTACAATATAGACAATCTTCATGACAACCTGGAAAGATCCCAGCTTGTACTAACCTCTTTTTGATAACAGACAATGGTGTGCTCAACTCCATAACTGAATAGACATGCAGATCTTCATCAATATCTTCATCAATGGCGTTGACAGTCTTCTCGTGATTTGGCATTGGAGCTGTAATCACATTTGGAGTACCTGGTGGATCAAACTCAATTTTTCCAGCATCAATCATATCCTGAATTTTGTTCTTCAAGACCCAGCAGTTATTAGTATCATGTCCTGGACAGTTTGAATGATATGCACATCGTGCATTGGGATTGTACTTGGGAGAGGTAACATTGGGATTCTGAGGAGCCTCCCTCAGGGTAATAAGTTCAGCCTTCAACAAGTGTTGCAATGCCTGAGCCATTGACATGTTGATCTTCGTGAACTGTCTTCTAGCCCTCTGTTGGTTGCCTTGAGGCTGCTCTGTTGTTGCAGGAGTTGGATTTGAAATATGAACTGCACTAACAGACTGATGCCTTCTGTTACGATCAGGCTGACCATACACAGCATTAGATTCTTTCTTCCTAGTGGGAGGCTTCTTTGCAGCACCTGATGAAGAAGTGCCCACTTGGATCTTACCACTCTTGATACCATTCTCTACTCGCTCTCATGTCATGATCAACTCAGTGAAGCCAGATGATGAGCTTCCAATGAGATGACTGTAAAACGGACCATTCAGCGTACACATAAACATATCAACCAACTCCCTATCAGTCAAAGGGGGTTGAACTCTTCCAGCTAAGTCTCTCCACTTCTGAGCATACTCCTTAAAGCTTTCTTTGGCACCCATAGACATGCTTTGAAGCTGCATGCGAGTGGGGGCTAAGTCAGCATTGTATTGATACTGCTTGTAGAAAGCTTCAGCAAGGTCATTCCAATCTCTGATGTTGACACTCTCCAATTGATAATACCACTCTAGCTGAGCTCCAGATAAACTCTCTTGAAAGAAATGGATCCACAACTTTTTATCAGCAGTGTGGGGTTGCATTCTTCTGACATAAGACCTCAGATGCAATTTGGGACAAGAGACCCCATCATAGACAACAAATGTAGGAACTTTGAACCCAATGGGTATGACCACCCCAGATATCAAGCTCAAATCCTCAAAATCCAGCCCAGATGATTTCTGTAATTCCATAGCATCCATTCTATCCACCAGCATCTTGAATTTGTCTTCGTTAGGCTCATGGTAGTAGTTAGCCTCAGAATCAGAGTCCCCCATAGTGTTGTGGAGACTGCCTCTCTCCTGCTCAGATTCTTCAGATTCATAGTCTTCAACATGTTCCTTGGTCTTGACAGGACCTTTGAACCTTCTTCCCATGTTGAGCAACCCAGCAGACCTTCTAGCCTTCTTAGTCTTCTTGGCCAGCAGTGCCTTCAATTCATCCTGCCCCTTGGATAGGTTCAGGATCAGCTCTTGGAACTGTGCATTCTGTGCCTGGAGATCCTTAACTGATTGTTCAAGAGCCATTGCTGAAATAAACAGCGAGGAGATGAGAAACCTGTGCACAATTATAAACCTGTGATGCAATGATATGGGAATGCATATGCAATGTTTTCAAGGACCGCAGGATTTAAATTTGCTTAAACAAACAAGAAAGTAACTTTTTATTAGTAATAACTTGTTTTGCCTTTTAGGCTTACAAAAAATGAAAACGAAATAAGTACAAAAGATGGGGTTTTAAGTCTCCCATGGACGTTTCCTCTTTGTGTTGAGGTATGAGTTGAGGTTTCGTTCCTCATGAAGTAGCTTTGTTAGCTCTAGGATCCTTGCTTGGCTTGCTTTGTAATGAGCCTCGAAAGTATCCCTTTGCTCTTTCAGTTGGATCCATGATCTCTGCAAGTCTTCCATATCAGTAGGCATGTCTGGGTGAAGGATGGTATAAGCTGTGTCTCCTTCAGCAACAAGTTCCATGGTAACTGGTAGGACGGCAGGATATGGCATCATGAGTGTCTGAGCACGAGATCGTACCCATCTGAGATAAGCCTCCATAGGAATAGTGTACTTAGGCTCCAGTGTCTTGCTGTCAATCCTGTTTACCTTTCCCCAAGCTCGGATGAATCTCTGACGGTAACCCTGAAGATCGTTGTCGTAGTCAAACACAATGCCCTGAATCAACATGTCATGTGGACCATCGCTCCGGGCGTAACCAAACTGTCGTAAAGCTAGAGATGGGTTGTAGGTGATGCCTCCTCTTATGCCTAGAAGTGGCACATTAGGAAACTCCCCACAACGGTCAATGATGGTGACATTCTCCATAGATCTGGAGCACCAATGGATGTCTGAGTGAGAAAGTGACATGATCCTCTTGGACCATCTGAACCCTTGCTCATTCTTCATTACTGAGCGAGGAAGGTGAGAAATAAACCACCTAGAAAGTAAAGGTATGCAGCACATCAAAGTTCCTCTTGCCCTTGTAGTACGGGTGTGAAGAGAATGTAGGATGTCTCCAAGTAAGGTAGGCACTGGATTGTGACTCAGGAATATGTTGATGGCATGAACGTCTATGAACTGATTAGGATTGGGGAACAACACTAAGCCATAAATCAATAAGGCTAAGATCTCCTCAACAGCATCGTAGCTCATAGCCTTCAAGAACATTTGAGCTTTATCCACTAATACCTTGGCAAGAATACCTTTAACTCCACTTCTCGTCTCTAGAACAATGTCAGACTTCTTCAGATGTAGAGCTGCAGCAATAACTTCTGGTTTAAGCTCCTTCTCTAAGCCTGTGAATGGCTTCTGATCAAGAACAGGTATACCCAGAAGTTTAGAGAACTCCTCCATGGTTGGAACCAGCTGATAATCAGGAAATGTAAAGCAATGGTGCTTAGGGTCAAAGAACTGAAACAGCACACTCATCATGTCTTCACTGAACCCTGAAGTAACTAGATCCAATAAGTGACCATGTCTCTTGTTGAACTGGGAATGATCAGGCACTGGGGAAACCAACTCCTTGAGCTTAGCAGGTATCCCTACAAAGTTGATCCTGATGGTGTTTCTACGAGCAGAAGCCATGACCTGCAACAAAGAACAAAGATAAATCCTTTGGTCCTTGAAATGGTTAGGGAAAATGATATGCTTATGATGCATGATGATGTCATGATGTCATGCTCAATCACAAACATGTGGCACACACAAACAAGTCACACCATAGCCCTAGGTTTAAAGGCTTGCATGAGGTTCAAAGGCAAGTACCCTCCCCTAAAGTTAGATGGTTCATCCTGTCCTACAAAAGTAACCAGGTTCTAAGGGATCTCAATATCATTGATCCTTCACAAGGGTGGTTGTTCAGAAGGCAACTTACTTGCCAACCAAAACCCTCCAAGTTTAAGATCTCAATGAGCGTAGTATCGAGTGTCAACCAACTTCAGTCTGCACCAAAGCCGGTTACCTCACTACTTTCTAAAGGCCAAGATGAGTTAACTAGGGTTCTAAAAGTCAGTTAGTGCATTGACAACATATGGCAGCCTCAATATTATCCTCAACTTGACTTAAGGAATATAAGCACCAACCAAGAAGTCGCACTAACTATGGCCACCAGATCAACCGTATCGATATACGTCGTACAGTTTCCTTGGTCTATTGCCATTTACCTAAGGTACACTAGATCCGGGTTAGGACCTTTCACACATAAGAGCACCCCAACAATATAATAATAAAGCAAACAAGGCAAACAATTTAAAGTGATCTTAATTCCTAAGGGTACCCCTCTTAAATAGATCCCCAGCAGAGTCGCCAGTTCTGTAACCCGGTGAACTGACTTTAAACAATGTTGCGGATAGCAAGAGTCGCCACCGACTTTTATTTTATCCATAAGGAAAGGTTATAAAAGAACAGGAAAGACCTTAGAGAATATTTTGGGTCCGGGGGGTAGGTTATGAAAAGGGAAGGTATTAGCATCCTTTTCATCCATGGTTATCCATGGGCTCTTAGGTACTTAAGCTCACTTTTGAATTGTTTTGAAATTGTAGTGTGTGAATAGAAAATTTTCAGAATAGTTAATAAATAATCCATGTATGGATGTGAAAAAAACTTGTTTGAAAATTTTGTTGGAAATTTGTTTAAGTGTGAAAAAGTTTTGAAGTGAGCAAGCACCTAGGAGTAGCCTACCCTAATGTTTTAAGGTCTTTCTTATTCTTTATCCTTTCCTTAGTAAGACTATCCCTACTATAATGGAGTAGGTAGCTCTTACTTTGGATGTTAAGGGATATGTGAGGGACAATTTGACTTTGAAGGCCATTGTGGGATGTAATAAGCACATATAAGGGACCATCATCATTTTTCGAAAGGGACTCGATTCGTAAAGGCAACCATAAGGGACTTTGATGATTTTTCTATTTGAGGGACTTGCTTTATACACCCCACTTAACCATTATTCGTAGGCAACTTGAGGGATATCCTTAGGAAGTGAGACGGCGATTAAAATCGACTTACGTGTGTGACGTGTTTATTTTAATTATCTTTATTTAAAAGTGATCTAAATTTATTTTAATATTACATACATGTTGTTACACTCCCTAATTACTAACCATAATAATAATTAAATAATTAAACAACTTTACATCCAAGAAACAATTACAAAATAATAAGCAAAATAATTAAATAGCAAAGATAAATAAAATATAAATAAGCAATAATAAATAATAAAGGGGGTTAATTCTAAGTTTACTCGGCAAGACATCGCATCTTGTGCCTACGTATCCTTACGGGAGTGGAATCAGAGTAATCGTAGTTCCCCTCAATAGGGAGGTTAGAAACTTCTTGACTGTGGTCAAGGTCTCAAGGGGAATAAACGCATCTTAAGGACACGCTTACGTGGAGTGTAGAAACTCCAAATCTCTACGTTGAAATGTTAAGTTGTAATTAGGGTTAAATTAGGGATTCCACGGCGGGAAACCCTAAAATGAGCGCGGCGGCTCTTTGACCTAATGCTAAGGGTAAAATTGTAATTTTGCCTGCGGCGAGGCATTTGTGAAAATTAGGGTTTGTAGTTTGTAGTTTTGAGGATTTGAAATTGAATGTGTGAAGTTTTACGGACTATTGGCGCGGCGGCCAAACAGTTAGACCTAACCTTCGAATGTGTGCAATGTGACAAAAATAATAGTAAACGCGTGGGATAATTGAATCATGCAAACAGAGAGATAATGTCATAATTTAAACCATGCAAGCAGAAATTTAAAGGCAGAATTTAAAGAGCGATTGTTAAGTTCGCGAGGTTACATGAGAGGAGCAGATACAATATGATAATGAAATTTGAATTGAACAATAATAAAATAAAATAAATAACGGTTCTAGTTATTATTTTAAAAAAAAGATTTTAGTTATTATTTTAAATTTATCTAAAAAAAAGTTTTTCTTAAAAATAATAGGTTTTCATATTAATTTGGAAAAGATGTTAATGTTATTTATTTTAAAAAACAGATTTTTATATTATAACAAATTTTAATAAATTAATGATAACAATAATAATAATAATGGTAATAATAATGATAATAATGATAATAATAATAAATAATGATAATAATAATAATAATAATAATAATAATAATAATAATAATAATAATAATAATAATAATAATAATAATAATAAAGCAATAATGAATTTTAAATGTGTCAAATAACCCAACAATGTTGCTAACGCAGAAATGCGCTCATCGCAACCAGATCTAAATCGGACGAAACAAAATTTATCGCAAAGAAAAAGAAATTAAGCAAAAAATAGTATTATTGCTCACACAAAAATGCGATCATCGCAACCAGATCGAACTAACACAAATGTCACGCGTCATGCACACAAATGTGCAAACATCGTATCGACATAATTCGATCAAAAATCTTATATATATAAACTCTAACAATTTAAAAATTATATATATATAAACGTAACAGTAATAGATAAAGAAAAAGAAATAACGGTAATAGATGAAGAAAAAGAAATAACGGTAAAAGATGAAGAAAAAGAAACAACAGTAATAGATGAAGGAAAAGAAATAACGGTAAACGATGAAGAAAAAGAAACAATAGTAATGGATGAAGAAGAAAACTAAATAACGGCAAACGGCACTCACTCCTCTTAGGTTTTTTTCGTTCTCTCCTTTTTTCCAACAAGGCAACACATGTATATATAGGGAACAAATTAGGGTTAACACCAAATTGTCAATAATGTCCCTAAAGCCCATTTTAAAGCCCAAACTAAATAATTAGTTAAGAAAAAATAAAATTTAAATAATTTAAAATAATTAAAATAAACTTAAAATAAAAACTAATAATCCTATTGATTCCTAAAATAAAAAATATTATAAAAAGAACAAAATTTTTTTCAATATTTTTTATTTTATGATTTTTTGGATATTTTTATGAATAATTTAGAAAAAAGTGAAAAAAAAAATAATATTTTAAAAAATGATTTAATTAAAATACGAAAATAATAATTAAATAATAATAAAAAAACTATTTTTGTTATTTTTTTAATGAAAGATAGAAAAATTTAGAGTAAAAATAATAAAAAACAAAAAAAATGACAAAGGTGAGATTCGAACTCTCAACCTCTCACACTCATAACTCCTTACACATGTCCTCCTGCCAATTGTGCCATTTTTACTTTTTAGAAAAAAAATGCATGCCATATGATATTTACCCAACCTCTCTTTGATGTTGGCAAAAAAAAAAAAAAATCATGAAGTTTGACTTTGGTTTGACCACAGTTGACCTCAGTTTGACCTTTTAACTGCATTGACTGCTTTTGACTTATCTGATCATCTGACTGAGCAAACTTTTGAGAAAAGTCTTGAAACTTGACATGGGGGTTCTTATACACATATAAGATGTTATGAAGCTCACTTGAAGTCTTGGAAGTCCATTTAGCCTGATTAAAGTCAAAACCCTAGTTTTGGATGCACTGCTTAGGAGGTGCATTGTCTGAGGGAATTGTCAACTCTTCTGACCAATTGTGAATTTTGTGAACCTTGTGAACCTTCTTGGAACACAAAGTCTTGTATTGTGAGGGCAAATTTTGGGGTGCAACAGACACAACTAAGACTTCTTCTTTCTGATCTTGTTTCCGAGCCTCCTCTTCAATTCGGAGGCGAGTTATCAGACTCTCGATTGAAAATTCTTTTGTTTTGTGACGAAGCACATTTTTGAAATCTTTCCAACCAGGGGGCAGTTTGTCAATAATTACAGCAATTTGAAATTGTTCATTGAGGGGCATACCTTCTGTAATGATCTCATGAGCAATCTTTTGTATTTCGTGGCTTTGAGCTTCCACCGACTTCTCATCCACCATCTTGTAGTTCAAGTAGCGGCTGACAGCAAATTTCTTCGCACCTGCTTCTTCAGTATCATATTTTCTTTGCAGAGCCTCCCAAACCTGTTTAGCAGTCCTGTAGCTACTGTAGTAGTCGTACAGATCATCAGCAAGGCTGTTCAGAATGTGATTTTTGCACAGATAATCATTCTCGTGCCATAAGGCGATTTCTTTTCGGAGCTGTAGATCATCTGCTGCAGCCTTAGCTTTTGCAGCATCTGAGTCAGATATTTTGGAAGTCCCGTCTGAATCTGCAAGTGAGTTACCGTTAGGTAGTTCAGATGATGCAGAAGGGACAACCGGGATATCCTCAGTCAGAACGTGGGCAACCTTTTTCAGAGTTAAGAAAAATTTCATCTTAGCTTGCCAACGTTTGAAATTGGAACCCTCAAACCTGAAAGGTTTGTCAGAGACCGAAGCGGCCGCAGTAGTACCGATAATTTCCTCAGTTGCCATGGCAGTTATTAAAACGTCTTAAAATTGTTGTTTTCGGATTTGAAAAAATAGAGTTTGGCACAAGGAAATTATCGGGACGAGTCGCGTACTAGGTCGCTTTCTTTAAGACGTTTCGCCGTACTGCCAAATTATGCAAAGCAGTCGAATTTACGACGACGCCTCCAGGATAAAACAGCCCGTTCAAACAACTTACGATTATCAGTTGCACACTGATAAATCGCTCTAGAAATACACCTTTCAAAGTATCTGGTTAAAATAACCAGTCAAGAAAAGAGAAAAATTATAGATGAAGAGAATTAAGGAAGAGAAGAGGGAAATCAAAATTCATGAATTTGTGAAATCCGGAGTACCCACTTCTGAATTTCTACCCTGTATTTATAGGCAGCAAACTGCACCTGAGTGGGGAGAAATTCGTGGGGAGTGGAGAAAATGGTGGGAGACTGAGAAATAAGTGGGGAGTGGAGAAAATGGTGGGAGACTGAGAAATTCGTGGAGGACTGACTGACCAATTATTTTCTTAATTAATTAATATTTATTATTAATTAATTTTCCACCGAATTATATTAATTAATTAATGATAATTAAATTATATAAATTCGGGTCCAAAAAATAATTCATCTAAACACGACTAATATTTCCATTCCCTTCAATGTGGGACTAAAATGAATCTTTTCAAATTCACTTCTATATTAGTTCTCACTTGTGTTCATTTATTGCTCATTAATTGTCAACAAATGTTTCCAATTCCCACTATAATTAATTAAAGTTCCACCATTAATTAATTAAAGTTCCAACAAGATTTAAAGAGTATTTGTGTTAAACGATGGAAGCAGGGATTAACACAACGAGAATACGAGGTATGAAGTGTGGTGATCAAACTGATACATGGGAATCATGATGATGGTGGTGAATCAGTTGAAGGGTTTCTGTTGAGGTTGAGGGAAAACGCGTATGGTTCTCACGGTTGTTGTAAGATTGAATCTCCTAGAGGTTTAAGGGAGTGTTGTAGTGTCGAAGTTATGGAAACAAAAGGTGAGTGAAGGAGGGGTTTTGTCATGAACGTTTAAGACGAAGAACAAAGTCTATCCCATCCAACATGACTCTGTCCACCATCAACAAGAGATTAAGGGTGATCAGTCCCTCAAGTTATCAATAGACAGCCAAAAATCATGATGGGGTATAAACCATCTTTACCAAACTATAAGAGCGTTCATCGACACACTGAGCCACCGCTCCACACTTGTAGCATCCTGGAGAAGCAAAAACTTCTCCCCCACTTGATTCATTCCCACTTCTGCAGACAAATGTTAGAAAATAAACGTGTATCGACAGTGTTTTTACGCACATGTCGCATACCAGGGGACAATTAACATTAGACAACTTGGCCGGATGGACCGACTTGCTCTGATACCACTAATGTAACACCCTTTTTTACCCCATAATTATTAAGGCAAAATAACACAGATATCAGAGTAAATTATTTAACTCAATAAAAATCACCTTAAAGGGTGTACATTTCTCAATAGCTCAAAATAAGTCAATGCTCCGTGTACAACGGGTTTTCTCAAAATACATCAAATTGCACAAAGCAGCGGAACTCAAAAGGTATAAATCAAGGTTTTCCTCATACGAGAAGATAAGCAAAATAACTCAACAGTATATAGTTTAACTCAAAAGAACCCAACCCGATGTTACATATCAGAGCAAGACCCTCTAAGATAACCAAAAGGCTAACAACTCAAAGACTTCAAAAATCCTCAACGGCGTCCACAGCTAAACTTGATCATCTGCATGTTACCCACGTGGAGGTAACATTCAAACATGCAAGGTAAGTAAAAAAATTCATAATAATCAATGTATAAAAATCAACATATAAATGCATCATAATCATATTCAACACATTCATATCCATCAATATGCCTCAAAGGCCACAACTTCATAATTCATACAAAAGGACCCATAAATGCAAATGCAATAAGACTCAATGCATGTGGTACCAATCATCACAGTACGATGGACACTAGGCCATCAACCTTCCATAGATCCCCATCAATAGGATCGATTCTACTTGAGAACCGAAGCACATCAAAACACTTCACATCCACACAATGGGATTGAAGCCAAAGTAATCGAGGTCCTGAACCGAAGTCCGGATGCACATGAATGCATGATGCACACGTCACAAATCATCCTCATAACAACATCATAGGTGCATCATCATTCATCATATTCATCATCATCAAACGTCATAGCTCATCATCATAATCATCATCATACGTCATGACATCATAACTCATCATAATAATCAACATCATATATCATGTCATCATATAATCATAATAATCATCATCATACATCATAGAAATCATCATATAATCATATACAAATCACATAGCGCTCACAGTCATACTCATATTAATTCATCATATTATCACATATTAATTCATAATTATACTCGCGGTAATTCTCATAATATCGCCTATTAATCACATAAACATCACAGTCCTACTCATGTTAATTCATCATATTATCACATATTATCATAGTTACCCTCATGGTAATTCATCTGGAAAATTGCTGCATCAAAACATCAAGACATCACTGAACCAGAACATGATTCATTAATAGAACATATACACAATTGACTTCTCAAATATAAATAGATATAAAAATATTGGGAAACCAACTCCCTTATCTATACTATGTTATAGCCTTGTTCATTAGATTTCCAACACTTAGAACGGGGGCCAAAACGGACTTACGAATCAAAAATTACGTCCAAAATAATTTCGACTGAAGACATGAACAGTTGTGACGAACAGCAAAACACTGTTACGCTCCAGAACCTAAATCAACCCAAAAGTCCACACGATTCACTTCCCCAATGCACCCAAAACATCTCTAAATCATCCCTAAGATCTTACGGTGATAAAGGCACAAAATCTACAGTTTACTAGGTCAATCCCGTAACATATTCACGCCTTAAATCATAATTTTTTCTTCAATTACACCCTAAGGCATCAGAGTTACTTACTATCAAATATTCCTATTCCTTCAGGGTTAGACATATAACAATTCAAGGTTTTGACCATGAATGCCTACTATTCTGTTTTCCCCAACGGATTCCAGGTTAGATTCACACTAATAGGTTTAGGCCACGAAGGCCAAAGATCATTATTTCTCATATATATACTCTAACAGTCAGGAATACTTATCACTACACCACAACCATCAGGGTTCTCATTATCAAATTTCCCTACAGGGTTAGAGTCAAATCATAGTTTTTGGTCACGAAGGCCAAGTTTTCCTTTTTCCCAAATAAATCCCTACGGTTAAAATTCTCAATGATCGATTTTAGGCCACGAAGGCCAAAAATCCCTTTTTCTCATTATTCGCCTCAAAACTCTTAAACCCTTAAATTAACCTTAAATACACTAAAAGTCACACATGGAAAATTATGAAAGGCTATACTCCCCATATCTTAGTTGTCGATCAAAGCATTCTCAATCTTTCAGGGAATCTCTCGAAGCTTCTGCCTCCAATCTTCTCCTCAGAGCTCTAGCCTTAATACGTTTCACGATTAACAAAATGAATCTTAATTCCCTTCAGAGTTCCTTTTTTTTTAAACCTAGTCTTGGGCCACACAATTGGGTTTTTCCCATAACACCCTTACTAACTTCTCTTAATGCCCAAATTACCCTTATTTCACTTATATTTATTTTAACTAATAATAATACTAATATTTCCATATTGTATACTATTAATTAAATAAATAATCCAAAAATGCATAATTACCAATAATCCACAAAACCACCGAAAACCACCAAAATACAAACATTCTCAATTAAATAAATAAATTAAAATATTCCAATTAAATGTAGAGTGTTACATTTGAGTTGTACAGTGAGATACTACAAAAACTTAGGAGAATTTCATATCAACACTATGAAATCCACATAAACCAAAAAGTAAGAAACAATGGAGTTAAATAAGTAGATAAACAAGGAACGATCACATTTGTAACTTCTGAAAGTAAGTTTAGTCAAAGTTCTTTTTAATATATCAAACCATTACCTAGTAGCTGACTTTAATCCATAAAGAGCCTTGTGCAATTTATAAACAAAATAAGGTTCAATGTAGAAAATAAAACCAGTAAGTTGCTCCATGTAAACTGCTTCATCTAGAATACCGTTAAAAAAGGCATTATTAACATCTAGTTGCTTGATTGGCCACTTATTTGTGACATCCAAGGTAAGAATTAGGCAAATGGTAACCATTTAAATAACAAGAGATAAGATTTCATGAAAATCAAAACCATGCATTTTATGAAAACCATTTATACTGACCTAGCCTTGTACTTATTTATAGAACCATCAACAGTTTCTTTTAGCTTAAACACCCATTTTAAACCAATAGATTTCCTATTTGGTGGTGTAGGAACAAAATTATCGTGGGATTTGTAACATCATCCATAACCTCTAAGCATTGATGTTAAGTGATTAACATGAATTAAGGTGGCCTTTGGACATTCATAACCCCCCTAGACTTTATGTTAGTGGATTTTAATACTTCATCATGAAATAATTGATGTTTATGAGGTTATTATGGTTAGTTTTAGTATAAATAAGACTTAAGTTCAAGGAAAAAGGGAAGATAATGGGGGAAGGACCTAAGGGTGACACTTATGGATCCATCATCTTTTCATTATATCACTCTAACCAATTGTTGTTCATTGTTTTTAGTTTAGTTATTAGCAATCTTTTGTAATTTCCAGCACTCTTAGTATAATCTTGCCTTCATCGTCATATTTATTTTGTTATTGCTTCATTTATATTCCCTTTACTTACCTTTTATGTAATATTCTTAAATTTATTTATGGTTGTTGTTCATCTCACCACGAATGAGTAGATTTTTAGGGATATAGGGTAATGATAGTCATTCTCATGACAACCCATTACTAAGTTATTTATTTGTAATTGTGACATGTTTAAGTTGTTTTATTTTAGAATTCGAATGTCAATTCATGTTTACGTCGGTTGTAAAAACAAAGGAAAATGATTCGACGTCCGAACGCGAATTACTAAATAACTGATTTCAAGGCGCAACATACAAGACGACTTAATCTCAGTTGAGAAACAATTAAGAATGCGGTGTCATATAATACCCCGATTTTGATTTCCCATTTTTTGTTGAGTCTTTTGGTTTAATTGGGTGATTATTATTTTAAATTGTGGAATTTATGTGTTAATATGTTATGTTTGCATATTATGTTATTTTACCGATTTTGAGAGTTTTCGGGGAAAATAGATTTGAGGGTATTTTAGACATTTAAAATTTAATGTTAAGTTGGATATTTGGTGAGAAAATGGATTAATAGATGTTTTGAGAGAAATAGAATAGAAAGGAATATAAGTGGAAAGAGGAGAGAAAAGAGATAGAAATAGAAAGAAGAGAAAGAGGAGAAAGAGAGGAAAAGCTTGGATTCATCAAGAACAACATCTAGGCTTCGAGTTAACCGGGTAAGGGTGTGAAATGTTATTATCTTATCAATGTTTATGATTATTGTCACACCCTCATTTTCACCTTTAGCCTTTTTACCCTACATTCACCATATCATACATCATTCTATTGAATATCGAACATGTGGGTTCACAAGGTATGGATTGGGTCGGTTCATTGTTTTCCACTTCAAATATGAGACAATTTGCTTAGCATGAGCTACATGGAAGAAAAGGTTCATCACCTAAGGCTTGATTTAAGTTGGAAGGTCTACTCACGTAGGTTACTTCAAGGAGAACTTACTTGAAAAATATTGGGATATGCAAGATAAATATTCCTAATGAACATGAAATGCAAGGCCAAATTCAAGTTTGCTTTAACCAACTTTGTTTCAAATTCTTGATCAAGTAGAGTTCAAATTTGCAAAGCATGAGTCAAGATCACAAGTCCATAATTCAAAACTTCATCCATTTCAAGTTTAATGGTAGGAGAAAAATCCATCATACAAAATTCAAGATTTATGAATTTAAGATTAGAGACAAGAATGTTACAAAGAGAAATTTTATGACATTACAAGAATGTCATGTGTTACAAGATTTCCAACTTTAAGTAATGTTTAGAAATTGATCTATTTCTAATCTTCATCCAAGTCTCTAATCAAATCCATGATATGGTAATCTTCATGCCACACCAAGTTTTCATGTGCTACATTATGCCCACAAACATCCAAAGAAAATACTTAAGAGTTAACATTGGTATGTTTCAAGATCAAGACCAAGTGTGTTCAACCATAGGCAATATGGATGCAATCCAAAACAACCCCATGCAAGAAGTGGCAATATGTATCATGTTACAAAATCATTTTTATGTCACAAGACCAAGAGAATAGCATGTGACAATGCATCTAAAAATCAGAATTTCAAAATGCTGTCAAAAGAGTAGTAGCATTGACCAAGAGGAGCTGTCAAGACACAAGCCAACAAAAAGGGTACAAGATACAAGTGCAGCAGAAAAAAGACAGCAATGTAGAGTAGTGCAGCAAAAATAGAGCATAGGAGCTTGCATGAAAATGGAAAGAAAGAGAGTGACATGAGAAAAGGTGGTAAGAGACACTACTCCATGAAAAATCTGATATGTAGGGAGAAGGGAAAACCCTAGAGGGGAGAGATAAGAAGGAGGGAGCTGTAAACCAAAAGGATTGACTCTTTACACATTCAACATCCACACACATTGCAAAAAACCAGAAAATAAAGAGAGCAAGAGAAACCCAAAACAAAAACCAGAAAAAAGAGTGAGAAAGAAAACCAGCAAGAATCAAGAGAGTTCCATAGAAACCCATAGAGAACCCTTGAGGAGAAACACCTTCAAAGTGTATAAGGAGAAGGAAGAAAACACACAACCAAACCAATGGAAGCTTAACAAAGAAGGAGAAAGTTCTTGGGTATCCATTTCAAACTTTTCTCTCTTTATATTTCTACACTTGCCATTTATTATCATTTGTTAAGTGTGTTTGTGCTGGGTGTATTGTATGAGGTTCTAAGGGGACCAAGAAACCATTTTGAGAACCAATAGAAAGGAAAGAAAACCATAAAAGACAGCAAAAAATAAGCAAATACTGTATTTTTCGCTTCAGGTCGTGGCGCGACCCATGTTTACGGCGCGAACTGTCAAAAACAGAATGAAAACTTTTCTTAGTTCGCGGCACGAACACCCTTCGCGGCGCAAACATGCAAAAAACAGAATGTTCATTTTTCTCAGTTCACGCCGCGAACACCCTTTGCGGCGCGAACTGATCAGTTTGTTTATGCTTTTTTTTGCTGTTTTTTACCTAAAAAATTTTTTCCCGTTTTTTTTGCATGGCTCGATTTTTTTAGCCGACTAACCCATATGTTTGTATGGTTTTAGTGTGAATATTGCTATTGTCTTTGTTGACTTTTGATTCCATAACCATTTTCAAAAACAAACTCTCGATTTTATCGAGCCATTTTCGACCATGTAAGTCGGCCGCCTTGTGCGTCCGCCATCGACCTTGTTCGTGTCACCTCAAATACTTTTTACAAACAATAAATCTTGATCCAACATCAAGTGATCCTTTTTCTTATAAACAACCCAAAACACAATAAAATATACGATTAGAATTATGCACCATGAACTTTAAAGTGGTGGAGAAGGAATGAGAATGGAGTCCTCCTACACTCGTTCCGAATGTTTTGGATACAAGGCGCTCGACTTGGTTATTCGAAACATTCATTTCTATCCAATGTCTTTTGTGTATAATCCTAATCAAGAATAATTTCTCTTAAGAAACTTAAAAAATAACATCAACTCATCAAACCTATTTTCGCCTTAGGGCTTCAATCAAAAATCCTTTTTCAAGGTATAAAATCAACCAACAAACAACAATTTCACAAGCCTCCGAACTACGGAGCTCAGATTCTTCACTTCTTTCAAGTGAAGATACGTAGGCACAAGGGCCACAATCCTTGGCGAGCATTAAAATAAATAAACCAACTCCTCTTTCCTTAAGCAAGCAAACCCTTAATAAAAACACCCATTCACGCAAAATAACCTAGGAGGTTCCCATCGAGTACGATGGATGCGAGGGGGTGCTAACACCTTCCCCTCGCATAACCGACTCCCGAACCCTAAGACTTGGTTGCGATGACCACGCTCTTTTCCCAAAGGTTTTATCGCTATTTCCCTTTCCCTCCTTGGGATCAATAAAATCCGGTGGCGACTCTGTGTCATTTTTCGCGTAGCGACAGCTGGCGACTCTGCTGGGGACACTTTCTCCTAAGCGAGTCAAGCCTAACCTAGGTTGTTTTTGCGTGTTTGGGTTCTTTCCTTTTTTCTTTTTTATCGCTTTCCTCGTTTTTTCAATTGTATCTCACCGTGTTTGGTTTCATTGGTTCTTGGTATGGATTGAAAACTTTGACGGCAAACCTTGAGGGAAAGACTCTATACCCGAGTCTAGAGTGTTAAAATTGAGATAAGAGAGGTTGAGTAGTATGGGCTTCCGAGATGCTCATATTGTGATAGTCGATACGAGAACCTCACTTAGATTAGATTCATTTGAGAATGATGAGAACCGTCAAGCTCTTGGCATGTTCGATCAACGTTTTCTCAAGAATCCATTACTCTAAGGACCTTTTAGAACCCTAAACCTTTGGCCAACTAAGATTGATGGTCACGTAGTATTGGTCCTCGAGAAGCTCTTCTCGTGTGGATCGATACGAAGACCTCGTTCAGAAGAGACTTTCTTGATGGAGTTGTTGCCTGGCAATGACTGACATACGTAACAAACAGTCAAGAAAGTCCATGACTCTGAAATCCTTGTCTAGAACCCAATGTCGATGTGTCTCGTAGTATGGGTCCCCGAGAAGTTCTTGTTGTGTGGGTCGATACGAGGACCTCACCCAAAAGAGATTCATGTGATGGAGTCATCCTCTAACATATTCATGTCATGTATGATGAACAATCATGTGGATCCATGACTTTGGGATCCCAATTTAACCTTAGATCAAACCTGGTGAGAACCTTGCGTTACGATCAATTAACTTCTATCCTTGATCCGTACCTTTGATCCCGTATGCTAAAATTAGATTAAGTACATTGCATCCCAGTGCATTCAATCCATTTCATGTGCATTGCATCTGCATTCTGCATATCATTTCCCGAGAACCTCATACCACCTTTTGTTTCTAACTAACTGGCTGATTTTCCGACACCCGCTCAGAACTGGAAACATGTCTTAGATCACTATGGAAGAGCTTCAGAAAGGCCAAGAATTGTTAAAAGAGGAGGTCAAGCAACTGAAAACTCAGGTGAACTTGATTATGGAGATCCTGCAAACACTGATGAGGAAGGAAAGTAACCCCGCACCAGTTATTGCCGCAAAAATGCTTGATCCTATGGAAGTACTTAAGTCCCCCTCAAGTCAAGAGATGCCTCGTGAGCATGACCTACCACTTGGACCTATGAAGCATACTTATCAACGACCACCACTTAATCCTTAATCAAGTCCAAGGAATCAACCGCAAAGTAAGAATCCATATCCAAATCAGTGTCGAAGCTCTGCCCAACGAGGCCCGAGCAGACCAAGGAGGCCAGAGAAACACTTTGACCCAATTTCTCTGTCGTACATTCGACTCCTCCCTTTATTGCTCAGTAACTCTTTGGTCCAGCTAAGAGAACTTGGTCCTCCTCAAACACCTCCTCCTCTAGGCTATGATGCAAATTCCAGGTGTGTATTCCACTCTGGAGCGCCTGGACACACGATTGAGGATTGTAAAAGTTTGAAGTACCAAGTACAAGGGTTGATTGAGTCCAGATTGATTTCATTTACGCCTCAAGGCCTTCAAATTAACGTCAACCCTTCACCTGGTCGGGCAGGTTCACCAGTTTCTAGCATGGAAGAAAATTTTGAAAGTGGGCATGGAAAAGGTTATCATAGTGGCCCCAATGAGCCAGAAGGCTAGCCTGACTGCGAGTCAAGAAAGAAAAAGCCCAGTACCCAATGCCGACAATTTTTATATCTTGTCTTTTCTAAGCATTTTGTAATTTATTTCCCGTCACTTGCTACTTGTTTTTAAACATTGTTTTGTTTTGAATGGTAATATTAATGAAGTAATCATGCTTTTTGAATTAATCATGTCGCATTCGCTCATCTTTTCTTCACTTACAATAACAAAAAAAAAACAAGAAAAAAAAAACAAAAAAAAAGGGTTTCATCTACCCTTCGTCCACTTATTTTATCAAACCTTTGTTTTAGCAAAAATTGGAAGGAGGATGACGAAAACGAAATACCCATAATTGCAGTTGTATGCTTTCGAATAAAATCCTGCTGATGATGTACAGGCATTGTTTCAAATCCCCTAAACACCAGAGATATAAGGAGTTAGTCCCTAGTCAACCACTTTGAGCCTAGAAGTAGGAGTTTCCTTCGGATTTGAACCCTTATGATAAACTTGGGGCATGGGTAGTGTTCAGTTAATTTGATTGCACGTTCAGTCGCAAGATGAAATCCTTGTTATGGCATTTGTTCTTCAACGACCAAAGACTTGGCAGTCACAAGCCTTTCAAAAATATATATATATTTTAAAAGAAAAGCCCTCTAAGTTGAACACCTAAAGAGGCAACTTAGGCAAAAATTAGGGATCAAAAACAAAATCAAAAGAGGTCCTCAAACCCTCAACTAAAAAACAAAATAAGATTCAGTGGCTACTCAAATCAAAAAGGGTCACTAACATCCATCAAAACCAAATAAGGTGACTGCCACGTCGAACGAACCTTGAACCGTCTAGCTTACACTGTCAAGATAAGCAAGTGTGGAATTAGCTGAACATAGGACTGGAGATCATCACGAAGAAAGGGTGGGGACAAATAATACTTTGAGCCTTATATCCTTTGTTTCTATAACCGTGAACCAGACCATGTTACAACCCTTAAAAAGACCTAATTGAAGCAGGGTTTATTCTGAAAGCATGCTACAGTAAGGTTGCGTAAGCTGACTCCCCCGCACATTTGCTAATCTTCAGTATTGGTGTCATATTCTTGCTATATATTTCAAACACCAATAAATCAACACTACGTTTGGATTAATGGTTCATTCGTCACACACTTTCACATCATTCCTAATAAAATGAATTTTCAAATTTGCATGATAATTGCATTAAAATTACCATTTGTGAATAAACAATTTAAATTGCAAGTCGATACTTGGCATCAAAGAAAGGCTAACAAAGAGTAATCAAAGAGGATTTGACCGTTCGTCAAAATTGACCGGAATCAAAAGCACCTTGGGGTCCTGTGGATCAGGGGCATTGGCATCCAATGATGGTGAAATAGGCTAGTCTAAAGCAAGCCCCCAAGCATCATTTGATTAGGGGACAAGTCATGCAAAAATTGGTTGATCAGAATCATCACAAGACTCTACCAACTAGGGGCAGGTCATTCGAAGGCTCTTTGATTAAAAGAAAAGTCCTTCCAATGCTCAATCAACGTAGTTCGAATCGCTTCATAGCTCATTCTGCGGGCAAGCTACTTCAAGAGTACGTCAAAGCCCATCACAACTAGTGTTCTCGGGCAAGCTACTTTCTATGTCTAATACAACCTAACTGCAAGTGCATAGTCTATCGCGTAGTAATAATAGATATCGATCCCACAGGGACTCGTAATCAAACTAGTGTTCTCGGGAGTTACTATGTTTAGCTAGGTAGAATATGTTTAAGGGAATAAGATTGTCACTAAAAGGGAACTAAGAATACTATTTAGATTATAATCGATTGAATCGATACGTAGTAATTGTGTTCTTCAGGGGTTTGATAAGTTACTGGTGTATGAAATAATTTTCAAAGTTTATTTAAGCAGAAAATGGTGATTTGAAGACTCTCGCCTCACAATGGTTATTGACGCTAATCATAATCCTAAGGGCCAAACGTACACTTTCGTATCCCGTTCGGGGTTTAAATTATTTTTTGGAAATCTCTAAGTTCTAATTCATTTTAAAGTGCTTTCGCTGTTATTAAAATAAATGACTGGTGTTTATTATCTGACCTTACCGCAGCTTTCGCTTGTTGGTTCGTATCTTAATTAATCTCCCACTTTCGTGGCAAAACTACTTTTAAATAAGTTCTCGCTTTCGCAACGAAGTTTATTCGGTGAATCAATTTTAAACACTCAGACCATAAATTACTTTTTTGAAAAGAAAGTTTTTCAACCAGTTGTTATCAAATCCCATTCGAATTATTACTACATATCGATTACCTAAGTTTAGCTAGACATGGATTCGGGAAAGATAAAACATAAATAAAAATAATAAATAATGATTTGCATTATAATAAAACTGAAATCGATTGAAATGAGAAACCTGTAAATATGCCAATTGGCCTTTGGGTAGATCCTCCACAAATGTTGGCAGGATTCTGATCTCTAATGCCAATTTGATCGTACAGTACAAGTAGAAATTATAGAAGAATGGAAAATGGAATACAAGAAAGGTAAAGAGAAACAAATAAGAATATTGCTGGAAAATATGCTCTGGAAAATAAATTGGGCAGCACTTCGTTGTATGAATGCAGCACCCTTTCTGAAGTCCCTTTCTTGCCTTTTTATAGAAGTGGAATTCCAACGGTTATCCTTGGAGATGATGGACTTTGAGGCAGATAATTTAGGGAGTCATGGTCCACTCTGTGGGAATTGGAACTGATTCTTTAACGTGTAATTGAAGTGGGGCGTTTTTGCCTGCATGACGGTCGTCACAAGGTGTGACGGTCGTCACCCGTGTGACGCTCGTGATGTAGCTGTGACGGTCGTCACATCAGCAAAAACAGCTTCCTGCACTTTTCATTGTGTTTTCACTCCTTTTTCGTCCATATTTCATCTGAGATTGCTTCTTTTCTTCATGTTGCCTTGTTTAGGCGTGATCGTTGAATACCTGCAAAACATCAGACAAATAACACGGAAATAACCCGAAATCGGATCGGAAATGGTTAAACTTTAGTTGAATTATGCATAAAAATATCTATATGATTTCGTGTTATCAAACTCCCCTAAGCTTGAATCTTTGCTTGTCTTCAAGTAAAACATGGAAAAGTCGGCAAGCGCGAGGCAGCTTCTTCGTTCGCAGAGTTTGGAAAAACCGGGATTCTTAGTAGGAACAAGACGAGTATCATGACGACACTGGACTACAAGTCTTCGGAGGTCTCCTTTTTATGCAAATCGGTCCCAGTCATGCTACTGTAGCTTGGTGTCAAGGTTCTCGCGGCAAGTTCACCCTGTTTGTTCTAGCGCAATCACATTAAGCCCGTTGTCTGTACACTTTCATGGCAAGTCGACCTGTTAGTGAATATGATCTCATTTCTTGTTTTTGATCTTCTTCATTGATCATAAGCTTATGTCATTGATTTTTCAATGAGTTTTCGTGTCGTTGGGCTAAATGCTCGGGTGAGGAGCACCTAACTTAGAAGGAAACGTGTCTTATATTTTTGGGCTATTTAGCTCTCTTTTCATGATTTTTCATCTTTTTGGAGATCATACACTTATTTGCATCGGTCGCTCGCTTAGAAGTGTTTTAGGATGGTGCTGACTGCTAGTATAAACTACTTGGGGTTGAGTTTGCGTAGCCACTTGAGACTTTGGTACACGTAGGTAGTGAAACCGACTCGCATAAACTAGAGATCTAAGGTGTCTGGACGATACTGGTTTTGTTAGAACTGTCGTTTCCTCGGAGTTTCAAAACTTGTTTTGAACTCAGGTGCATTCTCGTGGTGCTTTTGCTTTTGAGGAACGAACGAAAGTTTTTGTTTACGTTGAATAATGTGGGGATTGTTTGCGTAACGGGAAAAATATATAGACGAGCTTTATTTGCTAAAACTAGGAAGTGGTAAAATAGAAATTACGAAAATTCAAAGTGCAGTGAAATGGAAATAAAGGAAATAAAGGAAATTCAGAGTACAGTGGAATGGAAATAAGGCTCCGCTCCCACACTATCGTGATCAGTGTCCTCACTGATTCTTGAAGCATGCGAGAGGGAGATACAACTGAAAATGAAAATACGAATAACTGAAATATAGTAAACAATGAAGGAAAAAAAATGAAAATCTAGTCACGGCCTCTGTCACGTCCGCGCTGGCGTCCTATGGCTCTAGCAAGGGCTACTCTGTCCTCGTAGCTCATAGCTCCGGTGTGGTAGACGGTGTCTCGGAGTCCTTCGACCTGCAAGGTCAGATTCGCTAGGCTCTCAGTGATAGTAGCTTGGCCAGTGTGAAGTTGTTGCATTTGAGTCCGGTGCCAAGCTTCGAACTGGTCAGCTCGCTGATTCTGCTGCTGCAGCATTGCGAGGATCTGTGCCTGCTGGTCTAGGGAGCGGCGAAGGTCCTCTTCGGTGTAGTCTGGCACGGGATGATGGCGGTGGCGAGAGGATGATGCTTCGGACGATCTTGCCACGCACAACCGGATGGTATTTGCCGTCAACTCGGGAGCGGATGAGATGGGAGGCTCTGCAGTGGTCGGTGTCAAGGAACACCGAGGGGATGGACTGGAGGTGCTGGAGGCGGTCGCCAAGGTTCAGCCCAAGTGCAATAGCAGTGACAATCCCGCCAAAGTAGAATGGCTTCGAGCCACGGTTGCAGTTGGCCTGAATATGAGCCAGCAGAAACGGGGCAGCGTTGACAGGTTCATTGTTGAAGACGCAATGGAGAAAGAAGAGCTCTTTCGAGTTTACTTTGTGGTTGCTGTCTCTGGAGAAAATAGTGTTGCTCAATGCTCTGTGAAAGTACCGGATGGTTGGGTTATGGATATGAGTGGCGTGCAGGGAGTCCCAACCATCGGCATTGAGGCCGGTCAACTGATACCACAGCGCGAAAGCTTCGTGCTGGAACTGATCGGTGATGCGGCGATGAGCGTTGTCACCGCGAGATAGCTGTAGGATGCTGGCAATCTGATTTTGGTTCACCTGATAGTTGGTGCCAAACATCCGGAAGCATGCGACACCTGTGTGCTGGTTAAGTTCGCCGCTGGATGTGGCGTAAGTGAACGAACTCAAGAACTCAAGAGTGAGTTGTTCATATGTTGGCTGTGGGTTGGTGCAGAGGTGCCAGATGCCTTCCCTTTGAAGCATCCAGGTTACGCCTTCAAGGAGTCCGAGCTCCGTAAGCGATAGAAGGTGCGGGTAGTGAGTCGGCTGGAGCGACCTCTGATGAAATGCGATGTAGTTTGCTCGTTGTCTTTCGCCTAAGTCTCCTTCACTGAAGGTAATGTTACTGACATCTGGGGTTTCTGCATTCCTTGCCATTGTTGGGAGATGGAGAGGTTTCTGAGGTTTGGGGTTTTTCTGCAGAGAGGGAAGAACTGACAGAAGTGTGGTTTGGAGGTTGAATTTGGAGTTGAAATCTATAGTTCAATGTGGGGAGGACGAAAATTCGTAGTGGGGTAGGAGTTAGGATGATTGGAAGTGATAATGGGGGGAAGTGGAAGAGAACACGAACCCTGTTTTATCAGATATCAGTTTTGGACTGCGTGACGGTCGTCACATAGGTGTGACGGTCGTCACCCGCGTGACACTCGTCAGGGTCCTGTGACGGTCGTCACAGCAGCAAAATCTGCAGAACGCAGAATTTTGCTCTGAGGGCGTCCTCGTAGTGAATTTAAGGCTTAGTAATGATACTACAATATAATTGAATAGCCAAAAAACAGCGGATAATGCGAAAATAGAATAATTGCATAAAAACTAGAATTGAAATAACATAAAATTGAAACGATTGTATGTAGTACATAAAGAAAACTAACAATGCGAAAAATCCAAATGATTAAATGAAACTAACTAGACTAGACTAAACTGAAACTACTGCTAAGAGCTAGTAACTAATCTTTTCGTGCCTTCAACTCATCGAATTTCCGTGAATAGTAGTCGAGTTGGTCGCAGACTAGATCCATGAAGCCTACCAGTTCGCTGTGCATGCTTGCGATGTTAGCTTTTACATTAGTCAGAGCTCTATCGACGTCGTCCAATCTGAGTAACACGGCATCCATTCTGTCGGTGGTCTCCTCAGGGATAGGCTCAAGATAAGTGTTGTAGTGCGGAGGAGTAGTAGGGTCTACTTCAGTTTCAGATACAGCATCCTCATAGTACATATAGTCGTGTACCTCGGAGATGTGGTCACTGTCATACATATAGTTCTGTGGTGTTGACTGTGGTGAAGGAGGTCCCATAGGCTCATCCAATTCATAGAGCCAGTTGTCCTTGTTGTGGATGCTTGTCATCAGATGATCAGGCAGTGTGAATAGTTGTACTGGTTTTTCGTTAATGAGATACTCATACGGTCCAGGTCCCATAGTTCCTAAGATGCGCCTGTTAAAGCAGAATTGTATGTTCATGGGTCGGATGGTGCCAAAACGAGTGCTGGCATTTAAGTGGAATCTAAGGCCAAGCTCGTGGGCAATCATTGTTACTGGGCCTCCTATAAGAATAGGTGTCTGAGGTTCCAGCGTTAGGCGTTTGAAAGATCTCATCATGAAAGGCACTGCATTTACTGTCCGTCCCTGAGAAGCACAGAACATGATGAATAACTCCTCTTTAGATACTGCAGTAATATTTTCTTCTTTTCCAAACAAGGTGTGAGCTAGTATCTTATGGAAGTATCTGAAGGTTGGGTTATGAATGTCATCATTATACATTCTGTCTGGTTCAGGGTGATAGTCGCCTGTGATTCTACCCCAGAATTGATCGAGTTGAAAATCAATATCGTCATCTTCTGCACTGATGAACACATGCGGTCCGCTAGGGAATCCTAGGAGGTTAGCTAGTGACATCCGGCTATGGGTTTGGTCCATTCCAAACAATCGGAAGGTAATCAACTCTGTGCTAGATCCAAAACCATAATTGGGTATGTATCTGAAAGAACTAAGGAATTCATAGGTAAGATCCTTATAGGTAGCAAAACGTGTTTTCAGAGCAGTGTTCTCCCAACCCAGTTGATTGAACAAGTATTGAATGCTATCTGCGATCTCTAGTTTATCCATAGTAGCCTTATCATAATACAGCGTTAAGGCGAATTCTCTTTCGATCAGTGCTGCAAATCTTGCCTTTTGAGCTAGTCCTCGGAAGTGAACCTTTGTGAAGTCGTATTCGGCCATACTCGCAGGTAATTTGGAGAAAACAGAAGGAATGTTTTGAAGGCTTTTAAAAATCCTGAAAAGTTTAAGACAGGAAATTGAAGTCAGGATTTTTAGAAACGAAAGGCGGTAGAAACAAAAGACAAAAAGGAAAAAATAAAATAGAAATAAAAGTATGAAAATGAACGAAAGTAGAAAGTAGTAGTAATTATAAGTTTAGAATTTTTTTTGGATTTTCAAAGTAAAATTTTAAAGAAAAATGAAATACAATAACGAGGGAAATTGGGTTGCCTCCCAGTAAGCGCTGTTTTTAACGTCTAAAGCCAGACGATAGCTTGGTGAGAAGCTATTCGGGTGTTTGAGCTGGAAGCTCAAGCAATGCTATACTGCTGACTTGAGGACTGTTGTCGTTCCTATTATAATGTTTTAGACGTTGCCCGTTTACGATAAACGGTGCATTCATCTTATCGGTAATTTCAACAGCTCCACTCTGAAGTACTTTAGTCACTTCATAGGGTCCCGACCACCTAGATTTTAGTTTACCTGGGAAGAGTTTTAATCTTGAATTAAATAGCAATACGATGTCTCCCACACTGAATTGTTTCCTGATTGAACGTTTATCATGCCACTTTTTAGTTCGTTCTTTGTAGATACGGGCATTTTCGTAAGCGTCTAATCGAAGTTCTTCCAACTCGTGTAAGTTCAAGATTCGCTTTTCTCCTGCCTCGGTGTAGTTGAAGTTGAGTGTCTTAATGGCCCAAAAGGCCTTATGCTCTAACTCTACAGGGAGATGGCAGGATTTACCGTAAACTAATTTGTAGGGGGTGGTACCTATTGGTGTCTTAAATGCGGTCCTATAGGCCCATAAAGCTTCTTGTAGCTTCGACGACCAATCTTTCCTTGAGGTAGCGACAGTCTTTTCCAAGATCTGTTTTATTTCTCTGTTCGAGACTTCTACTTGTCTGCTGGTTTGCGGATGATAGGGTGTAGCTACTCGGTGTCGGACTCCATATCTAGAGAGAAGTTTATCGAATATTCGCGATATGAAGTGAGATCCGCCGTCACTAATGATGAGTCTCGGTACACCGAATCTAGGAAAGATTGTGTTTTTGAAGAGTTTGATTACTACTCGTGCGTCGTTTGTTGGGGCAGCTATGGCTTCTATCCATTTAGACACGTAATCGACAGCGACGAGTATGTAGTTATTACCAAAAGAAGGTGGAAAGGGTCCCATGAAATCTATTCCCCAGACGTCGAAGATTTCTACCTCTAAGATTCCTTTCTGAGGCATTTCATCGCGTCGTGAGATGTTGCCAGCTCGTTGGCATCGATCACACTTTTGCACAGCGATGTGAACGTCTTTCCAGAGATTAGGCCAGAATAAGCGGGCTTGGAGAATCTTAGCGCACGTCTTGGATGTACTAGCATGACCACCGTATGGTGCTGAGTGGCATTGGGAAATAATATTTTCTATTTCTTCCTCTGGGACACAGCGACGATATATGTTGTCGGCCCCTCTCTTGAAGAGTAGAGGTTCGTCCCAATAATAGTGTTTCAGATCGTGGAAGAATTTCTTCTTTTGCTGATAAGTAAGATCCGGTGGAAGCACGCCCACAGCGAGGTAATTAACGATGTCAGCATACCAAGGTAATGTGACTTGGGCATAGACGGCTTCTACGGCTTTTTCGAATTCTGGATCTTCCGAGATTGAATTGGGTGTGTCACTTTCAAGTTTGGCTATCAGACGTTCGTACGGGAAATCGTCATTTATCGGTATTGGTTCATGTTTGATGCCTTCTATTCGGGATAAGTGATCTGCAACAACGTTCTCGGTTCCTTTCTTATCTTTGATTTCTAAGTCAAACTCTTGTAATAACAGGATCCATCTCAATAGTCTTGGTTTGGCATCCTTTTTGCTTATTAGGTACCTTATGGCAGCGTGGTCTGTGTATATGATAATTTTTGCTCCTACTAAGTAAGAACGGAATTTGTCAAGCGCAAATATAACTGCTAGAAGTTCCTTTTCTGTGGTAGCGTAGTTCATTTGGGCAGGATCTAAGGTTCTACTGGCATAGTAGATAGCATGGAGTTTCTTGTCCTTCCTTTGTCCTAGAACTGCGCCTACAGCGTAATCACTCGCATCGCACATGATTTCGAACGGTAGTCGCCAATCTGGTGGTTGCATGATCGGTGCGGTGATAAGGGCTGTTTTCAATGTTTCGAATGCTTTTAAACAGTCGTCGTCGAAGACGAACTCAGCATCTTTCATTAACAGGCCGGTCAGAGGTTTTGTGATTTTCGAGAAATATTTTATAAATCTTCTGTAGAAACCGGCATGTCCTAGAAAACTCCGTATTTCTCGTAGGGATTTTGGAGGTTGGAGATCTTTTATAATCTCTATTTTAGCTTTGTCTACCTCGATTCCTCTATCTGATATGACGTGTCCTAGAACTATTCCTTTTCGGACCATAAAATGGCATTTCTCCCAATTTAGGACGAGGTTTACTTTTACACAACGTTCTAGTACCATTTCTAAGTTTTATAGGCATCCTTCGAAACTTTGTCCACATACCGAGAAATCGTCCATAAATACTTCCATGATGTCGTCTATAAAATCTGCAAAGATTGCCATCATGCATCTTTGGAAGGTTGCTGGAGCATTACAGAGTCCGAATGGCATTCGGCGGTAAGCAAAAGTACCATAAGGACAGGTGAATGTAGTCTTTTCTTGGTCATCAGGATGGATGGGAATTTGGAAGAATCCTGAGTAACCATCTAGATAGCAGAAATACGAATGTTTGGCTAATCTTTCCAACATTTGGTCTATGAAGGGTAACGGGAAGTGATCTTTGCGTGTAGCCTTGTTGAGCTTTCTATAGTCGATGCACATCCTGCTTCCAGTCACGACTCTTTTTGTTATTGATTCGCCTTTTTCGTTTTTAACTACTGTGACTCCTCCTTTCTTTGGTACGACATGAACTGGGCTGACCCATTCACTATCGGAGATCGGGTAGATGATTCCTGCATCTAGCAATTTCTTTACTTCATCTCTGACTACAGTGCTCAGGATGGGGTTCAGTCTCCTCTGATGCTCTCGAGAGGTTTTAGAGTCTTCCTCTATCGTAATTCGATGCATACAGATCGAAGGGCTTATACCTTTTAGATCGCTTATGTTATAGCCTAACGCGGTAGGGTACTTCTTTAGGACTTCTAATAGCTTTTCGGTTTCTGGTTGTCCTAAGTTGGCGTTGACTATCACTGGTATTTTTAGTTCATCGTCTAGAAATTCATATCTAAGGTTTTTGGGTAGTGTTTTAAGTTCTAAAGATGGGTTCTTCGGGCCTGGCATATGGTTTGGGGTCAGTGCTAAGCTTTCGCTTAGGCTGTCGTCTTTATACGGTTTACGCCAATTATCGTCTTCAGAAATATCTGGTATTTGAATCTTTATTATTTCTGAATACGTGGTCTCTTCATTTTCAAGTTCTCTTATGCATTCGTCGATTTCGTCCACTAAATAGCAGGTATCGTCTATTGCTGGTGCTTGTAAGAACTTGCTGAGAATGAACTCTATCTTTTCTTCTCCTACTTCGAATGTTAGCCTTCCTTTCTTCATGTCTATAATGGCTCCGGCTGTAGCTAGGAACGGTCTTCCTAGGATAATTGGGGTTACAGTGTCCTCCTTGATGTCCATGATTATGAAGTCGGTTGGAATGTAGAATTGTCCTATGCGTACTGGAACGTTTTCCAGTATTCTGACTGGGTATTTCACTGATCTGTCAGCTAATTGAACGGACATTTTGGTTGGTCTGAGGTCTCCCATATTCAGCTTTTTGCATATAGATAAGGGCATAACACTGATACTGGCTCCTAAATTGCATAGAGCTTTGTCTATTACGAACTTTTCTATGACGCAGGGTATGGAGAAACTACCTGGGTCTTTTAATTTAGGAGGCATGCGGTTTTGAATAATAGCGCTACACTCTACAGTAAGTGTAACTGTTTCATTATCCTCGATCTTTCTCTTATTCGACAGGATTTCTTTGAGAAATTTAGCGTATGACGGCATTTGAGTTATCGCTTCTGTAAAAGGAATAGTAATATTCAATTGTTTAAGGAGCTCTACAAATTTCTTAAACTGTCCTGAAGTTTTGGAGTTTATTAGTCTTTGCGGATAAGGGATAGGTGGTTTATATGGCGCTGGAGGTGCTTGAGTTTTTTCACTTGCGGTATCCTCCTTCTCGTTCTCCTCCTTTTTCTCTAACTCGGATTCCTTTTCTGCTTGTTCAGTTGGTTTTTGTTGCATGGCCGAGTTTTCGGTCCTCGGATCGATCGGTTCGTCCAATTCTTTTCCACTTCTTAGTATCACAGCATTTGCTTGGCCTTTTGGATTCTATTCGGGTTGTCCAGGAAATGTGCCAGCAGGTGCGGCAGCAGAGGTTTGCTGTTGAGCCACTTGTGATATCTGAGTTTCTAACATTTTGTTGTGGGTGGCTAAAGCGTCTACTTTTCCTGTCAACTGTTTAATTTGCTCGCTAGTGTGTATGTTTTGATTCAGGAATTCCTTGTTTGTTTGAGCTTGAGTAGCTATGAACTTTTCCATCATCAATTCGAGGTTCAATTTCCTAGGTGCATTCTGAGCAGCTGGTTTCTGATATCCTGGCGGAGCAGTAGGCATTTGCAATGCATTTTCGCTTTTGTAAGAAAAGTTTGGATGATTTCGCCAACCTGGGTCATAGGTATTTGCGTAGGGATTTCCTTGAGCATAATTTACCTGGTCTGGTGGAATTCCGGCTAGCAGTGGGCATTCGGGTGCATTATGAGTGGTGCTTCCGCATAACTCGCAATTTGGAGTTACTGCAGCGACAGTTGCAGTGGGGTTAACGGTCAGACTGTCGATCTTCTGTGCTAGAGCATCTACTTTAGCATTGAACTTTTCAAGGCTGCTAATCTCGTACATCCCACCTTTCGCTGTGGTTTTCTCTATTGGAGTGTGTTCACCTCCCCATTGGCAATGGTTTTGTGACATGTTTTCTATTAATTGATAGGCTTCATCGTATGGCTTATCCATAAGTGCACCGCCCGCGGCAGCGTCTATTGTCAATCTAGTATTGTATAGAAGCCCATTATAGAAAGTATGGATTGTCACCCAGTCTTCTAGACCGTGGTGAGGACATGTTCTCATCATGTCTTTGAATCGTTCCCATGCTTCATAAAGAGATTCAGTATCTTTCTGTCGAAATCCGTTGATTTGAGCTCTAAGCATAGCAGTTTTGCTTGGCGGAAAATATATCGCTAAGAAGACGTTCTTCAATTGCACCCACGTCGTAACGGAGTTGGATGGTAACGATTGTAACCATGTCCACGCTCTGTCTCTAAGAGAGAATGGGAAAAGACGAAGTCTTATCGCGTCTGGAGTTACTCCATTTGCTTTCACTGTGTCTGCGTATTGTACAAACTTCGTTAGATGTTCGTTCGGATCCTCAGTTGCGTTTCCTGAGAATTGGTTTTGTTGTACAGCCGACAGCAATGATGGTTTCAGCTCAAAATCATTTCGGGTAATAGCTGGGGCAGCAATGCTACTTCTAGGCTCCATCTGAGAGGGTGTAGCATATGCCTTCAGCGGTTTGTTTGGAGGTCCTTCAGCCATCTCTGGTTCTTCTTCTTCTTCTGATTTGGGAATGGGAGTGAGAGGTTCGGGAGTGTTATGTTTGAGTTGTTTGAGTTGGTACTCAATGATTCTACTTCTTAAATGTAAGAAGCGTTCTAGTTCTGCGACTGAAGGTTTTACGATATCGCCTTGCGGGTGATTTCTTGGCATACAATCGACAGAACTAGTAAAGGGAAAATGAAAATTGTTAACCTAGTCTATACGGCGTAACAAAAGGTTACACTATTGACTAAACGGGTCCCTGGCAACGGCGCCAAAAACTTGATCGCGACTTTCTATGTCTAATACAACCTAACTGCAAGTGCACAATCTATCGCGTAGTAATAATAGATATCGATCCCACAGGGACTCGTAATCAAACTAGTGTTCTCGGGAGTTACTATGTTTAGCTAGGTAGAATATGTTTAAGGGAATAAGATTTTCACTAAAAGGGAACTAAGAATACTATTTAGATTATAATCGATTGAATCGATACATAGTAATTGTGTTCTTCAGGGATTTGATAAGTTACTGGTGTATGAAATAATTTTCAAAGTTTATTTAAGCAGAAAATGGTGATTTGAAGACTCTCGCCTCACAATGGTTATTGACGCTAATCATAATCCTAAGGGCCAAACGTACACTTTCGTATCCCGTTCGGGGTTAAAATTATTTTTTGGAAATCTCTAAGTTCTAATTCATTTTAAAGTGCTTTCGCTGTTATTAAAATAAATGAATGGTGTTTACTATCTGACCTTACCGCAGCTTTCGCTTGTTGGTTCGTATCTTAATTAATTTCCCACTTTCGTGGCAAAACTACTTTTAAATAAGTTCTCGCTTTCGCGACGAAGTTTATTCGGTGAATCAATTTTAAACACTCAGACCATAAATTACTTTTTTGAAAAGAAAGTTTTTCAACCAGTTGTTATCAAATCCCATTCGAATTATTACTACATATCGATTACCTAAGTTTAGCTAGACATGGATTTGGGAAAGATAAAACATAAATAAAAATAATAAATAATGATTTGCATTATAATAAAACTGAAATCGATTGAAATGAGAAACCTGTAAATATGCCAATTGGCCTTTGGGTAGATCCTCCACAAATGTTGGCAGGATTCTGATCTCTAATGCCAATTTGATCGTACAGTACAAGTAGAAATTATAGAAGAATGGAAAATGGAATACAGGAAAGGTAAAGAGAAACAAATAAGAATATTGCTGGAAAATATGCTCTGGAAAATAAATTTGGCAGCACTTCGTTGTATGAATGCAGCACCCTTTCTGAAGTCCCTTTCTTGCCTTTTTATAGAAGTGGAATTCCAACGGTTATCCTTGGAGATGATGGACTTTGAGGCAGATAATTTAGGGAGTCATGGTCCACTCTGTGGGAATTGGAACTGATTCTTTAACGTGTAATTGAAGTGGGGCGTTTTTGCCTGCATGACGGTCGTCACAAGGTGTGACGGTCGTCACCCGTGTGACGCTCGTCATGTAGTTGTGACGGTCGTCACATCAACAAAAACAGCTTCCTGCGCTTTTCATTGTGTTTTCACTCCTTTTTCGTCCATATTTCATCTGAGATTGCTTCTTTTCTTCATGTTGCCTTGTTTAGGCCTGATCGTTGAATACCTGCAAAACATCAGACAAATAACACAGAAATAACCCGAAATCGGATCGAAAATGGTTAAACTTTAGTTGAATTATGCATAAAAATATCTATATGATTTCGTGTTATCAGCAGGCCATCTCGAGGTCATCTCATGACGAGCTACCTCCAATCTCTCTTTTAAGGAGAAATTCTCTAGAGACCCATTCAGACCGGGGCAAGCTGAACTAAAACTGGGGCAAGCTCTCTCCATGCCTTTAAGCTTATCAAGCAAGCTCTTTCGAGTTCAAGACGAGTGTTGGGGAATCATGCTATTAGCCCACCCGACCAAATCACCCTTTTCTTTAGCCTACTTTCAGACTCCGGTTCCCGTTTGGTTGTCAATTTTCCTTTCAAAGTCCAGTTATTGTCTGGCAAACCGTAAAAATAGTTCCCAGTTGATAATAAAGCAAGGAGTCGGTTTTTGGCCTAACAACTTACCCCTTTTGCCACCAATTCTCGTCTGGTAATTCACCTTCAGAGCCCAACCATACTTGGCACGACCCTCACCCGTAATCACCATGTCCTTGCATCCCCGACATTTTTGCATACATCCTGCATTTTTACATACGTGTTTAGCCGGTCGTTCTCAAAGACACAAATTTCCTGTGGACATCCTTGTAGGATCCTTTAAGAGTGCTATCCCTTCACTTACCTTTTGTAAGTCCATTTTGAGATGTCTTCTCACCTTACCTTTCGTAAGGGATTTCATGGCCTTTCGCATGAAATCTCATCCTTTCGCTTCCCTTTCGTAAGCATTTTCTCGCTGTCTTTTACATGCGACAAAACTTTGTGTTGGGTATCTTCGATCAATTTGGATGCTTGATGCCTATGTGGCCAAGAACTAAATGGTCGTCATACTTAAAGAATATCATCTCCGCCGTTGTGCCTGTGAGGTCAAATGATGTTCTGATACCCTTTTCAAAGTCCCTCTGCCTTTGCAAGAGGATGGTTATTACCCTTCACTTACCTTTTGTAAGCCTTTCCGTATCTTTTCCACGAAGTATCTCCTCTCTACCTTTCGCATAGGAGTCGCCTTACCGTTTGTAAGGAATTTCAGGGCCTTTCGAATAAAATCTTATCCTTTCGCTTCCCTTTCGTAAGCGTTTTCTCGCTGTCTTTTACATGCGACCGAACTTTGTGTTGGGTATCTTCGATCAATTTGGATGTTTGATGCCTATGTGGCCAAGAACTGAATGGTCGTCATACTTAAAGAATATTATCTCCGCCGTTGTGCCTGTGAGGTCAAATGATGTTCTGATACCCTTTCCAAGTTTCCTCTACCTTTTGCAAGAGGATGGTTATTGCCCTCAACTTACCTTTTGTGAGTCTTTTTGTGTCTCTTTCACGAAATATCTTCACCTTGCCTTTCGCAACAAATTTAACTTACCTTTAGTAAGACCCACTGTGCCTTTTGTACAGGTTCTTGTCAACTTACCTTTTGTAAGTATCCTCTCTACCTTTTATGGAAGGAATTTGTCTCCTAACCTTTTGTTTAGGGGTCTGTTCTTCCTTTTGCAGAAGAAAGTATGATCATCCTCTCCCGAGGGATTTTCCCATCTACCTTTTGTAGAGGGAATTATTTCCAAACCTTTTGTTCTGGAGTCCTATTTACCTTTTGTAAAAGGAAATTTTTCTCTTAACCTTTTGTTATAGAGTTCTTTCTGCCATGACAGAAGGAAATACGATCATATTCTCTCGAGGGAGTCTCCGCTATTTGATGTAGAAGGAGTTGTTATTTCTCCAAACCTTTTGTTTCAGAGTCCTCTCTACCTTTTGTAGAAGGAATATTTCTCCTAACCTTTTGTTCTGGAGTCCTCTCTACCTTTTGTAGAAGGTGTATTTTTCTCCTACCCTTTTGTTCAAGAGTCCTCCTTGCCTTTTGTAAGAGGAAAACCGTTATTTTTAGAGTCCTCTCTACCTTTCGTAGAAGGAATATCTCATAATCATTTATTTTTAGAGTCCTCTCTACCTTTTGTAGAAGGAATATCTCATGATCATTTATTTTTAGAGTCCTCTCTACCTTTCGTAGAAGGAATATCTCATAATCAATTCTTTTTAGAGTTCTCTCTACCTTTCGTAGAAGGAATATCTCGCAGTTATTTTTCGAGTCCTCTCTATCTTTCGTAGAAGGAATATCTCGCAATCTTTTAATTTTAGAGTCCTATCTACCTTTCGTAGAAAGAATATCTCATAATCCCTTATTTTCTAAGTCCTCTCTATCTTTCGTAGAAGGAATATCTCACAGTTATTTTTGGAGTCCTCTCTACCTTTCGTAGAAGGAATATCTCATTACGTTTATTTTTAGGGTCCTCTCTATCTTTCGTAGAAGGAGTATCTCATAATCAGTTATTTTTAGAGTCCTCTGTACCATTCGTAGAAGGAATATCTCGCAATCTTTTATTTTTAGAGTCCTCTCTATCTTTCGTAGAAGGAATATCTCACAATCTTTTATTTTTAGAGTCCTTTCTATCTTTCATAGAAGGAGTATCTCACAGTCATTTATTTTAGAGTCCTCTCTACCTTTTGTAGAAGGAATATCTCACAGTCATTTATTTTCGAGTCCTCTCTATCTTTTGTAGAAGGAATATCTCCTAGCCAATTTTTGATTCCCTATTATGAGACAGCTCTTTGAGTTTTTGCAGAAGGAGTTTTAGAAAACTTGTTTGTAGTATAACGTATCCTTTTGGAATTCTACAGGAGTCCTCCTCTTCCGGCTGGCAAAGCATTCATGTTCATTCCGCATTGCATCTCAAGCATATCATCATATCCCTCATACCCCTTCTTCAATAATAAGACACCTTTTTCAAGCCATCTTATTGACTGTCTACTTTCACCCCACACCTCTCCAGTTGAAAATCCCGGGTATTTTAGTATTTAATTCTCTTCTACCATGAATGTCCGAGCACCTTTATCCTCCAGACATTCAGGTCCAAGAGGATTAAATAGGGGCAGCTGTCACACCCTCATTTTCACCTTTAGCCTTTTTACCCTACATTCACCATATCATACATCATTCTATTGAATATCGAACATGTGGGTTCACAAGGTATGGATTGGGTCGGTTCATTGTTTTCCACTTCAAATATGAGACAATTTGCTTATCATGAGCTACATGGAAGAAAAGGTTCATCACCTAAGGCTTGATTTAAGTTGGAAGGTCTACTCACATAGGTTACTTCAAGGAGAAGTTACTTGAAAAATATTGGGATATGCAAGATAAATATTCCTAATGAACATGAAATGCAAGGCCAAATTCAAGTTTGCTTTAACAAACTTTGTTTCAAATTCTTGATCAAGTGGAGTTCAAATTTGCAAAGCATGAGTCAAGATCACAAGTCCATAATTCAAAACTTCATCCATTTCAAGTTTAATGGTAGGAGAAAAATCCATCATGCCAAATTCAAGATTTATGAATTTAAGATTAGAGACAAGAATGTTACAAAGAGAAATTTTATGACATTACAAGAATGTCATGTGTTACAAGATTTCCAACTTTAAGTAATGTTTAGAAATTGATCTATTTCTAATCTTCATTCAAGTCTCTAATCAAATCCATGATATGGTAATCTTCATGCCACACCAAGTTTTCATGTGCTACATTATGCCCACAAACATCCAAAGAAAATACTTAAGAGTTAACATTGGTATGGTTCAAGATCAAGACCAAGTGTGTTCAACCATAGGCAATATGGATGCAATCCAAAACAGCCCCATGCAAGAAGTGGCAATATGTATCATGTTACAAAATCATTTTTATGTCACAAGACCAAGAGAATAGCATGTGACAATGCATCTAAAAATCAGAATTTCAAAATGCTGTCAAAAGAGTAGTAGCATTGACCAAGAGGAGCTGTCAAGACACAAGCCAACAAAAAGGGTGCAAGATACAAGTGCAGCAGAAAAAAGACAGCAATGTAGAGTAGTGCAGCAAAAATACAGCATAGGAGCTTGCATGAAAATGGAAAGAAAGAGAGTGACATGAGAAAAGGTGGTAAGAGACACTACTCCATGAAAAATCTGATATGTGGGGAGAAGGGAAAACCCTAGAGGGGAGAGATAAGAAGGAGGGAGCTGTAAACCAAAAGGATTGACTCTTTACACATTCAACATCCACACACATTGCAAAAAACCAGAAAATAGAGAGATCAAGAGAAACCCAAAACAAAAACCAGAAAAAAGAGTGAGAAAGAAAACCAGCAAGAACAAAGAGAGTTCCATAGAAACCCATAGAGAACCCTTGAGGAGAAGTACCTTCAAAGCATATAAGGAAGAAGGAAGAAAACACACAACCAAACCAGTGGAAGCTTAACAAAGAAGGAGGAAGTTCTTGGGTATCCATTTCAAACTTTTCTCTCTTTATATTTCTACACTTGCCATTTATTATCATTTGTTAAGTGTGTTTGTGCTGGGTGTATTGTATGAGGTTCTAAGGGGACCAAGAAACCATTTTGAGAACCAATAGAAAGGAAAGAAAACCATAAAAGACAGCAAAAAATAAGCAAATACTGTATTTTTCGCTTCAGGTCGCGGCGCGAACTGTCAAAAACAGAATGAAAACTTTTCTCAGTTCGTGGCGCGAACATGCAAAAAACAGAATGTTCATTTTTCTCAGTTCGCGGCGCGAACTGATCAGTTTGTTTATGCTTTTTTTTGCTGTTTTTTACCTAAAAATTTTTTTCTTCAAGGAGTTTGCATGGCTCGATTTTTTTTAGCCGACTAACCCACATGTTTGTATGGTTTTAGTGTGAATATTGCTATTGTCTTTGTTGACTTTTGATTCCATAACCATTTTCAAAAACAAAGTCTCTATTTTATCGAGCCATTTTCGACCATGTAAGTCGGCCGCCTTGTGCGTCCGCCATCGACCTTGTTCGTGTCACCTCAAATACTTTTTACAAACAATAAATCTTGATCCAACATCAAGTGATCCTTTTTCTTATAAACAACCCAAAACACAATAAAATATACGATTAGAATTATGCACCATGAACTTTAAAGTGGTGGAGAAGGAATGAGAATGGAGTCCTCCTACACTCGTTCCGAATGTTTTGGATACAAGGCGCTCGACTTGGTTATTCGAAACATTCATTTCTATCCAAAGTCTTTTGTGTATAATCCTAATCAAGAATAATTTCTTTTAAGAAACTTAAAAAATAACATCAACTCATCAAACCTATTTTCTCCTTAGGGCTTCAATCAAAAACCCTTTTTCAAGGTATAAAATCAACCAAGAAACAACAATTTCACAAGCCTCCGAACTACGGAGCTCTGATTCTTCACTTCTTTCAAGTGAAGATACGTAGGCACAAGGGCCACAATCCTTGGCGAGCATTAAAATAAATAAACCAACCCCTCTTTCCTTAAGCAAGCAAACCCTTAATAAAAACACCCATTCACGCGAAATAACCTAGGAGGTTCCCATCGAGTACGATGGATGCGAGGGGGTGCTAACAACTTCCCCTCGCATAACCGACTCCCGAACCCTAAGACTTGGTTGCGATGACCACGATCTTTTCCCAAAAGTTTTATCGCTATTTCCCTTTCCCTCCTTGGGATCAATAAAATCCGGTGGCGACTCTGTGTTATTTTTCGCGTAGCGACAATTATGTAGGTGTTTGCTGAATTAGTTTGGATTGTTGGAGAGTTTTTGCTCATTTTCCATTCTAGGGCATAAACGAGTTTAATCGGTAGAATCGATGTTTTAACGGATAAAATCTGGAATAAATAGTGTAGATTAGTCGAGAAATGTTAGGTTAAGACTACTGAAATTCGTTGGAGTTGAATCGTTTGATTCGGTGATGATTTGATGATTTTGGACAGTTGGAGTTTTGAACATCGCAGAAGTTCGCTAGCACTTTCGCTAGGCGAGAAAGTCGCGAGTGTTCGCTGTAGCGAGCTAGTAGCGAACGGTCCCAGATTTGGAGAGAATGGAAATGATCCTCTTCGCTGGTAGCGAGGGGTTCACTAGACGAAGCCCCAACGAGTGAGTAGCGAGTACAACCAGTAGCTCAGGACCAGCCTTCGCTAGCATGTTTGCTAGGCGAGCCTGTAGCGAATGTTCGCTAGGGCCTCGCTAGGCGAGTAGGCCAGCGAACGTGACAGTAACTTGTTTTATTTTGTTGCTTCCATCCGATGTTGATGATTCCGATATAATATATATATATATATATATATATATATATATATATATATATATATATATATATATATATATATATATATATATATATATATATATATATATATATATATATATATATATATATATATATATATATATATATATATATATATATATATATATATATATATATATATATATATATATATATATATATATATATATATATATATATATATATATATATATATATATATATATATATATATATATATATATATATATATGTTTATAACGTATAGCTGTGTACTGTTATATGATATGTTGTGGGTAGCCGTATGGCGTGAATCCTAGATTATGGAATCGATTGTGAAATGTGGCCTTTTGGCATATATAGATGTGCATTGTTTAATTTGATTAAAAATGCATGGTGATTGTGATGGAGTTTGTTGCCGTTTGGCATGATATTGTGAATGCATATTGATTGTATGTGATAGAATGTGATAAATGATGAATACAATATGGAATATGCATTGTGAATGTATGATGATTGTATGAGATTAGATGAGATGAAATGCATGAAAATATTATGAATATGTATGCATTTCAAGAAGTGTATGGAGTCATTTTGCATGTGAATCATCATGATATACATTCTTGTGCTGATTGATTCCGCATAGAATCTGCTGAACGATTGTGTACCTATGTGAGGTGTGAGCAATCGGATTGTGTGCCCATGTGGGGTGTGAACAATCCATAAATATTGCGTGCCCATGTGGGGTATGAGCAATGGGTGGACATCGTGTGCCCATGTGGGGGTGTGAGCGATGGTTCCAATAAGTTCCTGAGTGAACTTGAGATGATTGAGTCGGTACCGCATGTGCATCTTCATAGAGTCGTGAGTCGGTCTCTATGAGTTACATTTATCATCATGAATTGTGAATTGGTAAATAAACATAATTGAAAATGTTTATGTGGAAATTATGTGAATTGTAGAAGCATGATTGATGAATATACTTAGTTGTGTGAATATATACATTGTAATGTATATGAATGAATGGTGAATATATGTATGATGAATATGCTTGGTGAATGATATATATGTTGCGATATGTATATGATGAATTGTGATGAATTATGGGGAGAAATGTATAATATGTGTATTCTATGCTTGTATATATATACGATTATATGCATTGATCATTATGATAATATTTCTCACCCTTCTGATGTTTTATGATGCTCTATGAGGCATTGTAGAGTAGGTTGCTGGAGGTCTTTTTGTGAAGCGTGGCTTCATTCCTTTAGGTCGGTTGGCTCTGATATGTAGCACCGGGTAGCTAGGATTGTATAGAATTCTTTTGTGATATATTTGTATATGTATCTGCTGATGAATGTTTATGTAAACATGAATGATGATGTGAATCAAACTGGATGAATGTGATTCAATGTTTAGATTTTCCGCTTTTATTCTAAATATTGAGATGTGGGTGTAAGGACTAAGTTCGTACGTTGCAAGTTACCCCATTGTTGCATATCAATTGTTGAGCAGGTGTTGGATGTTTTAATTTCATGGATAATGTGACATACCTCTTTTATACCATGTTTTAATTATACTATGATAAAAATGAATTTTTATATGTGCCTAAATGATTTATTTGATTTTTTAGGGGTATAGAAAGGGGGTGTTACATGTCACGTGACAAGGCGTATGCGCTTGATCGATAAACATAGTAGTTCCTGAAACATGTTTAGATGTGCATGCCATAAAAGTGGTCGTCGCACATTTATATTTAGTTTTCTATAAAAATAGCTTTTAATTTCACACAATCCGAACATGAATAATATTAGGGGTGAGATTTGAAGGATGATTATAATCCTAGTCTTGGTTTTTTATTATTTCGTATTTTCAATTTCAATCTACAATCAAACAAACAAATCTAGATCACTTTAGATAAACACAGTTGAAGTAAGAATTGGTAATCACATATCTCTCCATGAGATCGATAATTTTTACTACTTGACATAACCGTGCATTTGCGGTTCACACATATTCACCTATCATGTGCGTTTTTCTTTATATTGAGTTATGCCGTCTCATTTCTTTTTCTTGTTTAGCGATGTTTAGTGACACCATCTCCATGTTAAATTTGAAGGTTTGTCGTGTTAATTTTCTTCACGGGTTAGTCTCCTTCTTTCTTACTTTGCTCAATATATGATTAAAAAAATTAAAAGCTCCGATATTTTTTTGAAATCCTAACTCTTTTCCCTCAAATCGAAAATCATATTATTTATGCTTGTGGAGACATCTTATATAAAAAACAAATTATTTTTTTGGAATTTATTTATTTTTTCCTTTATCATTGTGGCTTCTCTTAGTCAGAAAATATAAAACCTTAAATTTTAATAGCTTTCAACTAAATACTATTAGGTCCTTCTATGTTGGAGATGTTGTTCTAATATAACTTTCTTATGTTAATATTGTGAGGAAAAACCGTGATACATCACGCGAGTTTGCATACATCACTTGATACAGGTTTCGATGATGACGAATTACAACCATGGATGAACTGGCAACTGTAAATTCCACCTCTACCAAACAAATGCAACATATCACCTACCGTATCCTTTTACATTTATCTAAAAACTGTTATAGTTAATACAACATGTGTGGATAAAATGTGGTCGTGACAAAATGCATGAAAAACCACAAGAATCTCAATTTTTGCAGGTTTTCAGGGTATGAGTCGACCATAGGGTCGGCGCATACATCAGTGTATTTTTCCACGGGTCAGTGCATATCTCAGTATGCCTTCTCACATGTCAACGCATGAAGGTTTGAGTCGACCGCAGGGTCGGCGCATGAAGAATTTACTCTCCAACGGGTCAGCGCACGTCGACTGTATGGTCAACGCTTACTGATGCATTTTGCAGATTTCCAAAGGTGCAAGCTATGTGTCGACGCACAGACCTGCTGTGGTCGACCGTTCGCGCGGAAATGCTGTTTTTAAATGATTCCTACTATTATTTGAAAAGTTGTTATGTCTTTGGTTGGTCTGGTACTATATATATAAGTTCAACTACTTATGTCATGTAACATTTGATAAAAATTGATTCATGTGTTCAAAGAATAAGAAAGAGTGAAATAGGTGTCCAAGATTCATCATCTTCATCTTCAACATCTCACAACACATCAATTACACACAGCCATTTTTGAAGTGCCTTGTGAGTGATTAAAGGTGATAAGGTTCGAAGCTGAGATTGAGTAATCTAGTTCGGGTTGAAGCTTGCGACAGGTTCTTTCTTGAATAAAACCGTTAGGGTTTTATCCTCCAAGATTGGTTTGATTTTTGGGGGTTTTTGGACGAGTTTCTACATCAAGGGTCAGCTGAGCGAAGGTGATTTTGAAGAGGAAGTCTTCAACAGTCTAGTAGCGGATTCAGTGATATTGAGGGGAAGATCTCGGGTTCGACTCGTTGTAGTTGAGATCATCCGAGCCGAAGGTTTAAAGAACTGAGTGTTATTCAATAAGGTGGCTGGAATCGGAGGTCTATCAACAACGATCGGAGAACTTGATTCATCTTGAATCAAGGGGCAAGGAGAGAAAGCAACATTCAACGTCTTGAGAATTCTGTTGCATTTTTACTGTTCAATCCTTGTATAAACTGTTAGATTCAACAGGTGATATCTATTAAATCTATCTCAATTCTAGTTTTAGAATTGAGGGCAGACGTGCCCCGAAGCGAGGCCGAAGGTTTGAAGAACTGAGTGTTATTCAATAAGGTGGCTGGAATCGGAGGTCTATCAACAACGATCGGAGAACTTGATTCATCTTGAATCAAGGGGCAAGGAGAGAAAGCAACATTCAACGTCTTGAGAATTCTGTTGTATTTTTGTTGTTCAATCCTTGTATAAACTGTTACATTCAACGTCTTCTCTATTATCTTAGCCGTTTCGTTTTAGCTTAAAAATAAGTGATTTTCGTATAAGCACTATTGTCAAACTGTGATATCAATTGAGTAAGAGGTTGAAACTCTGTTTTTGAATCCAAACTACAATAAGACATTGTACTAGGCTAGTTAGAATCACTTACTCAACATAAATATCACTTGGAGTGTTTTTGCACACCAAGTGTTCGACAAATTTCCTAAACCAAAATTATCTTATTTGTGTATCTAGTTTTGGTTTGCTCTTTAAATCATTGGAACTAGGATACAAGTGAATTAGATCATTGATAAGAGTGATTAGTGTTGTGATTCTCTTTTCCATATTGTCATTAATCCATAGGCTTAACGCATATTCGGTTTTCCAATAATCGTTCGTTTTAGACTATATTTTCCTCGGTCGCTTCCGCACTTAAAACCAATTTTAAAACCAATTTTTAAATTGGTAGCGCCGACTGAATTTTTTAATTGGGATCTATTCAACCCCCCTTCTAGATCTGTGACATAGTCTAACAAGTGGTATCAGGAGCTCCGGTTACTCGGTGCTTCAAATACAACGTTGATAGAAAAATGGCTAACGAACCTAAAGGGGCTTGTAATAGAGCTCCCGTTTTCAACGGTGAAAATTATAGTTATTGGAAAAACTGTATGAGGGTGCACATAAACTCCATAGATAGAAAAATATGGAACGTTATCCTCAATGGTCCAATAGAAATTACTATGACCAATGCGGATAATGTGGTTGTGCCAAAATCTGAAGCACAATGGACCGATGACGATGAGAGAAAATACAATTATGATTGGAAAGCCAAAAATATCCTAACCTCCTCATTAGGTGTAGTTGAATATTATCGTGTATCCCATTGTCCTATTGCTAAGGCCATGTGGGATTCACTACAAATCGCCCATTAGGGGACAAATGATGTTAAGTTGGCTAGAATCAACACATTAACGCAAGAGTTTGATCTCTTTTTCATGGAGTAAGAGGAAACCATTGCTGACATGCAAAAGAGATTTACTCATCTCATCAATCGTTTACATTCATTAGGTAGGCCTATTTCCAATGATGTTGCTACTAATAAGGTTTTGAGATGTCTTAACAGGAAATGGCAGCCGAAAGTGACCGCCATCAAAGAAGCAAATGATCTTACCATATTATACTTGACAACATTGTTTGGCAAACTTCAAGAGCATGAGCAGGTACTCTTGAGTCTAGACCAATGTGAAAAGAAAGAAAAGAAAGACAAAACGAAGGTGAGTGAAAAGAAATCTATAGCTCTTAAGACTTCCTCCTCGAAGTCTCAAGCAAAAGAGCAAAGTGATTATTCCTCGAGCAACGAAGAAGAAGAGGACAAGAGCGAAGATATGAGGCTGTTCGCTAAATGTTACAACCGTTACGTTAGAAAGAACGACATCCAACATTGCGAGAAGAACTTGGTAAACTTTCGAAAACAATCGAGGTACTCTAAAGATGATGACTCGAAAGGTAAAAAGACTAGAGGGTCGTGCTACAAGTGTGGGAAGCCCGGTCACTACAAACCGGACTGTCCGACATACAAGAAATCATCAAAACCAAGGAGAGTGTACATAGATTGGGAAAGCGATAGCGATTCCTCTTCCTCTGATGAAAGCTCGAGTGATGAAGAAGAGTCTGTGAATCTATTCCTTTCCGCACATCATAAAAATAAGAAAAAACATGTACGTCACTCTAAATATGAGAAGTCCTCAAATATGTCGCATTTAGAATTACAAACCACATTCAATACTTTACACAATGAAGCAACTGAAGCCTTTAAGATATTTGACTCTAATAAAAGAATTTTTACTTACTTAGAGCACAAAATTAAAGAGTCCGAAAGGAAACTAGAGGACCTTAAGGCTTCCATTGTGGAAAGTAATAAATCGGATTGTGAGGACCATAGAAATCCATTCGACTTTGGATGTGCTACTTGTCATATTTGGCAAGGTGAAGTTAGAAACCTTAAGGCCAAATTAAACAAGGCACTTGAGCCAAAAATTACATTTGCTATTGATAAAAAGGATTTTAGAAAAAGTATGGTGAACCCATATCAAAAATATGCATATGTAATTAGGGATCAAGAAAGTAAAAGTGATTCTAAAGTCGATTTTGCATGCTTATATTGTTGCAAGAAAGGCCATTCCATTGCTAAATGCCGATTTAGGAGATTTTTGGTTCCTAAAGGCATCTATCAATGGTTGCCCAAATGCAACCACCTTGTCGCTAACATATTAGGACCCAATATGCCATTGGGTACCTCCTCTTGCTAATTATGTTTTAATAGGTAAAATGTGTCGAGACCACCGGGAGAAGATGGGTTCTCGACAGTGGATGTTCAAGACACATGTATGGAGACATATCCCTATTCATAAACTTCATGGCTAAGAAGAAAGGGTATGTAACTTATGGTGATAACAATCGTGGAGCAATACTAGGTAAAGGTAGTGTAGGTAACCCCTCTTCCACTACGATTTCCAACGTGTTTCTTGTCGAGGGCCTAAAACATAATCTGCTTAGCATTAGCCAATTATGCGACAAAGGATACAATGTATCTTTTTCAAAAGATTGTTGCAAAATTGTGCATGATAATGACAAGAAGAATATGTTTAATGGTGTTAGAGTAAAGCATATAGAATATACAATAAACGATTACTTGCTGTAGAAGAGTCTGTGCATGTTACTTTTGATGAGTCATATCCGAGAAATGTCGGAAAGGATAGTGTTGTTCATGGTGCAGGTACATCTACGGAAGACATACTAAAAGGGAGCGAGACGGGGATTGGTCAACCTGACGAAGCCAAAGTTGAGGAGGATAAAGATGTACACCATGAAGTAACCGAGGAAGCTCATCAGCCTACAAACGATGATCTCCCTCAAGCTTGGAAGTCTCCCAAAGACCATCCAATTGACAACATTCTCGGAGACATCACAAAGGGTGTAACAACTCGATCGAAGCTAAGTAATTTTTGTTATCACTTCGCGTTCGTTTCACAAATGGAACCTAAAAACCCTAAGGAAGCCCTGTGGAGGCAAATCGCCACATATCACACAAGTCTGCAAGACATTGGTTAATTCAGGTTTCGATGATGACAAATTCCCCTGATAGACTAGAAAGTATGAATTTCAGATCCACTAAACCAGATGCAACGTATCACCCACCATATCCTTTTTTTCGCTTATCTTAAAACTTCTGAAATGAATATACTTTGTGTTGACAAAATGCAATCATGACTAAAGGCATGAAAAACTTCAAACTAATGAATTTTTGCAGGCTTGCAGGACATGGGTCGACCATAGGGTCGGCGTATTCATCAAAAAGGTCCAAATCAGTCAGCGCACAAAGCATGCGTCGACCATAGGGTCAGCGCATGAAGGAATAACATTCCAGCGGGTCAGCGCGCAAGGGCATGGGTCGACCATAGGGTCGGCGCACAAAGGAAATGAATTCCAACTGGTCAGCGCGCCGACTGTATGGTCGACGCACACTGATGAAATTTCCAGAAATCCAAAACAGCACAGGCCATGCGTCGACGCACAGACCTGTTATGATCGATCGTTCGCGCGGAAAATCTGTTTTAAAATACTTCCCTCTCATATTTGAAATATTGTTATGTCCTGAATTATATTGGCACTATATATACTTGCTTAAACACTTGTGTCTACTAACATTTGATATTCTTTTGATTTATGTGTTCAAAAATAAGAAAGAGTGAAATAGGTGTCCAAGATTTATCATCTTCATCTTCAACATCTCACAACATTTCAATTACACACAATCATTTTTGAAATGCATTTGTGAGAGATTCAAGGTGATAAGGTTCGAGGCTTAGATTGGAGAATCAAGCTCGGGTTGAAGATTGTGACAGGTTCTTTCTTGAATAAAACCATTGGGGTTTTTCCCTCCAAGATTGGTTCGAATTTTGGGGTTTTTTGGACGAGATTCTTCATCAACGATCAATCGAGCGAAGGTGATTGTGAAGAGGTGGTCTTCACAAGTCTAGTAGCGGATTCAGTGATTTTGAAGGGAAGATCTCGGGTTCGATTTGGTGCTGTTGAGATCAGTCGGAGCCAAAGGTTTGAACAACAATGTGTTCTTCAATAAGGTGGCTGGAGTCAGAGGTCCATCAACACAAATCAAAGAACTTGATTCAGCTTGAATCAAGGGGCATGGAGTGAAGGCAACATTCAACACATTGAGATTTTTGTTGTATATTTGCTGCTCAATCCTTGTATAAATTGTTCATTCAAACAGGTGATATCTATACAATATATCTCAATTCTAGTTTTAGAATTGAGGGCAGACGTACCCCGAAGCGAGGACGACGGGGGAACTGCCTCACCAAATTACTTGTCTTCTCTATTTTCAGCATTTACGTTACAGCTCAAATAAGTAATTTTTGTGTAAGCTCTATTTTCAAAATTGTGATATCAATTGAGTAAGAGGTTAAAACTTTGTTTTTAACTCTAAAGTACAACAATACATTGTACTAGGCTGGTTGAAATCACTTACTCAACATAAACATCACTTGGAGTATTTTTGCGCACCAAGTGTTTGACATATTGCTTGAACCAAAATTATCTTACATGTGTATCTAGTTTTGGTTTGATTTTGAATCATTGGAACTAGGAATCCTTACAACTGAAGTAAATAATTGATAAGTGTAGTTTGTGTTGTGATTCTATTTTTCCGAATTGTCATTAATCCATAGGCTTACGTATATCCGGTTTTCCAATAACCGTTCGTTTTAGACTATATTTTTCCTCGGACGCTTCCGCACTTAAAACATTTTTAAAACCAATTTTAAATTGGTAGCGCCGACTCAAATTTTAATTGGGGATCTATTCAACTCCCGCTTCTAGATCCGTGCCATAGTCTAACAAGTGGTATCTAGAGCTCTGGTTCTTCGGTGCTTCAAATACAACGAGATAGAAAATGGCAAACGAACCTAAAGGGGCGTACAATAGGGCTCATGTTTTCAACGGTGAAAATTATAGTTATTGGAAAGACTGTATGCGTGTGCATATAAACTCCATAGACAGAAAAATATGGAACGTTATCCTTAATGGTCCAATAGAAATTACTATGACCAATGCGGATAACGTAGTTGTGCCAAAGCCTGAAGCACAATGGACCGATGACGATGAGAAAAAATACAATTATGATTGGAAAGCTAAAAACATCTTAATCTCCTCATTAGGTGTAGATGAATACTATCGTGTATCCCATTACCCTACCGCTAAGGCCATGTGGGATTCACTACAAATAGCCCATGAGGGGACAAACGATGTTAAGTTGGCTAGAATCAATACATTAACTCAAGAGTTCGATCTCTTTTTCATGGAGCAAGGGGAAACCATTGCTGACATGCAAAAGTGATTTACTCATCTCATCAATCGTTTACATTCATTAGGTAGGCCTGTTTCCAATGATATTGCTACTAATAAGATCTTAAGATGTCTAAACAGGGAATGGCAGCCTAAAGTGACCGCCATCAAAGAAGCACATGATCTTACCTTATTAGATTTAACAATATTGTTTGGCAAATTACAAGAGCATGAACAGGTACTCTTGAGCTTAGACCAACGCGAAAAGATGGAAAAGAAAGACAAAATGAAGGTGAGCGAGAAGAAATCGATAGCTCTCAAGACTTCCTCCTCGAAGTCTCAAGCAAAAGAGCAAAATGATTATTCCTCGAGCGATGAAGAAGAAGAGGACACAAGCGAAGATATGGGGTTGTTTGTTAAACGGTATAACCGTTACGTGAGAAAGAACGACATCCAACATTCCGAGAAGAACCTGGTAAACTTCCGGAAACAATCGAGGCACTCCAAGGATGATGACTCGAAAGGTAAAAATACTAGAGGGACGTGCTACAAGTGTGGAAAGCCCGGTCACTATAAACCGGACTGTCCGATGAATAAAAAGGGAAAGGACAAGGAATCATCAAAGTCACACAAGAAATCATCAAAGCCTAGGAGAGCGTACATAGCATGGGAAAGTGACAGCGACTCTTCCTCCTCTGATGAAAGTTCTAGTGATGAAGAAGAGTCCGTGAATCTATGCCTCTCCGCTAATCAGAAAAATAAGAAAAAACAGGTACGTCACTCTAAATATGATAAATCCTCAAATATGTCGCATTCAGAATTACAAACCGCATTTAATGCCTTACATAATGAAGCAGTTGAACCCTTCAAGAAACTTGCTTCTAATAAGAAAATCTTTACGTATTTAGAGCATAAAGTTAAAGAGTCCGAAAAGAAATTAGAGGACCTTAAGGCTTCCATTGTGAAAGGCAATGAATCAGATTGTAAAGACGATAGAAATCCTTTCAACTTCGGGTGTGGTACTTGTCATATTTGGCAAGGTGAGGTTAGAAACCTCAAGGCCAAATTAAACAAGGCACTTGAGCCTAAAGTTACATTTGCTATTGATAAAAAGGATTTTATAAAAAGTATGATTAACCCATACCAAAAATATGCATATGTAATTAGGGATCAAGCAAGTGAAAGTGTCTCTAAAGTTGATTTTGCTTGCTTATATTGTGGCAAGAAAGGCCACTCCATTGGTAAATGCCGGTTTAGGAGATTTCTTGTTCCTAAAGGCATCTACCAATGGTTGCCCAAACGCAACCATTGTGTCGCTAACCTATTAGGACCCAATATGCCATTGGGTACCTCCTTGTGCTAATTATGTTTTGATAGGTGAAATGTGTCGAGACCACCGAGAGAAGATGGGTTCTCGATGGTGGGTGCTCAAGACACATGACTGGAGACATATCCTTATTCATAGACTTTGTGGCCAAGAAGAAAGGGTATGTAACTTATGGTGATAACAACCGCGGAGCAATACTAGGTAAAGGTAGTGTAGGTAATCCCGCCTCTACTATGATTTCCAACGTATTTCTTGTCGAAAACCTTAAACATAATCTGCTTAGCATTAGCCAATTGTGCGACAAAGGATACAATGTATCCTTTTCAAAAGATTGTTGCAAAATTGTGCATGAAAATGATAAGAAGAATATGTTTAATGGTTTTAGAGTAAACAATGTATATATGCTTGACTTAAATGAAGTATCATTAACAAGCGACAAATGCCTCATAACTATGAGTGAAGACTCATGGCTATGGCATAGGCGTTTAGCGCATGTTAATTTTGACTTACTGTTGCACCCAATTTTTGACCTTAAGATTTCACCTCCTTGTTTTGTTTCTTTTCTCTCGTATTATCTTGTTTCTTTTGTGTGCGTGTTTATTACGACTAACCTGTTCGTGCAGGTACAGTAAAATCAAGCGTCAAATCCTCACAGTTAAGTATTTCGGAGAATATCTTGGATCAGCAGTCCACGAGTAGAGCATAGCTTAAGATCATTACATTTGAGAACCTATTATCCATAGCTGAGTTTCGCCGGAGTTGGTAACAAGGGCGAAGGGCGAGTTGGGTTGTTATTATCCATGGGGCGGATCTGTGTTTGCTTTCTGATCTTAAACGGATGGACTTGATTCATAATTTGTGGTTCACATATTAGGAGATTTCCTTGAATTTGGATAAAGTTCTAGAGGTGTCCTGAGATTTTGCTTCTAAGAGCATCATGAGTTTTGAGATCAATTAAAGAATTCGCTAAGACAAGTCTAGAAGTTGAGTACGGAACCCAACAAGGTCAAGTGTTGGGAGGTTTTCATTAATTCAAAGCAATGGCATATATAAGTTTTGGTTCAAACAGTTTTAGTTACAACATTGAAAAAACCATGAAGAGAAAGACATAATTTTATTATCCAGTGCTTGCTGAAGAACATGTTTTTTGCTTCAAACCCAAAGATTACAACAGATTAAGCCTAAGAGGACTAAGCTTTGCTCTCTGAAAAAAGCGAATTCCCGCTACCCAATGCCTCGTCAATCTTCAAGAGGGAGCCTAGTTGTCTTTATCTTTGGTTCGTTCCCAGGCCTTGCACCTGATCTTCACCAACACATTTACGGTTTACCGTCAATCGTACCCGCCACCATACAAGTTCATCTTCCAAGTAAAATCAAGGAAGCATTGTAACAAAGTGCAGCGCGCCTTTTGGATCTTCTATATTCCGTTGGATTTGCACCCGATCGGGAATTGGATTTTTGTCGAGGAAGCACTGCACAGAAAGATAAGATGGCGTTAAAGGGAACCAACAGTTCAACTTAAAGCTCATCAATTACTAAATCAACAACAGCCGACTGCATATCTCTAAATTTGGCATTGATTTGGAAGCTTAGAGTGATAAGGCTTTGTTGCCCACTTGCAAACTCCACACTGGGGATAGCTTGCGTCTTCTACTTTGCACCACGAGTTATTATCTGCATAACACGAAAGCGTGGAGTTAACCACCACATTTGGTTCGAAAACAGGGACAAGCATCACACAAAATAATAATGGCTAATTGAACCTTCAGGCAACATAAATTAGAGCTTTCCAAATCGAAATGGAACAAGTCGATGTCATTAATCATGTAAGCTAAAACGTACCTAAACCAAGTACAAGCAAAGACTCTCGCCAATGAGCTACGAAGGACTTTGAATTTGCTGGAATACTTGACACAGACTTGCAACCAGAATCTTGGTTTACCTCATCTCAAAGACAACCTTGAAATTGGCTTGATTCTTCTAACTACCGACATGCTTCAGCGATCATCACAATTCATACACTAAACTAACCTCCCAACATGGTGTAACCGTCAACAACAAACCCGCGCAACCCTCGCAATGCCTCGAACCCACAGGCTGTCATTCCAACCTGTCAAGCATATCCAAAGTCAGCAGCTTACGCTCAGGAATTTAGAACCTGCAAAACGCAACCGGTATTCAGAATGCCGTCAAAGAAATGAATCGCAACTTAAGAATTTGAAGAACTGGCCAAGACTAGGCAGCAATTTGTGGGCTGATAACCCGAGACCAACCAGTGGACCTTTCTTTCTAAGTTGAAGAATTTTAATCTACAACAATCATGTTCTGAGCAGCACAAGTACTCTACATCTGCGACATGGTTTGAGCTTGGCACAATCAAATCAGGTACCGACATCCTTATCTCCTCGTATGAACTCATTGGAAGTCGGCAAGTGCGGCATCAAAGAACTCTCCAACTCAGTGCTCCATTTTCTGCTAGTTTACTCCAGTACTGCAATTGAAAGAGAAAATTAAGTGTCTCCATTAGCACTATTTTGAAGGAAATCAGGGAGCATTCAAACAACTTAACTTTTGGCCTCGGTTTTGTCAAAGCAACCGCGCAGTTGCATCTTTCCACAAGTTATCCAATTGAAGATAATGAATTGGGAGAATAGTTACCGCAACCGGTGGATACACCCTTTGCTCGTCAAAAAACCAGAAGCAATGTCAGAAACGTGATACCGTCACGCGATAACAATCCACCAACCTTTCTTTTTGATTTGAATGTAGAATTGAAGCATGTCTGGACTGAAGCTATTATGTGTACCATTGATTGGTCGATGAAACCATTGCAGAATTTGTTCAATTAGACTTCGAGGGAACATACCGTCCGCCACACCCTAAAGTTGATCTCCATTCAAACCACTCTGTAAAATTTACAAACAGGAATAGATATCGATGATTGAATATGCTGCAGCAGATGCTCCAAGCAAAGCACAAAATTTATTAGCATGGGAACAAATTCAGCGACAATAAATCATGCATAATTAGATCCAAACATTCATGGTAAGTTTTGAAGTGAAAAATACAAGATCAAACACGTTCAGGACAACCTTGAATTCTTTCCAAAATAATCATCCCAACATATCAAAACCAAAAAGGACAATGTTTTATTGCCATGGAAAATGTTCAATTCATTCCAAAACGAGATCAGACACCTTCAAACAGAAAAGGAAAGAAGTTATCACCGTGTTTTGCCCTCAACAGCTATAAAAGGAGGAGAAGTCGAGATACACAGGAGGACCAATACACATACAGCTTCACAGAGAAATCCACAACAACACACATAAATATCACAGCCAGAAAAAATTCACAATATCCACAGAAAACATCCCAAATTCTAAAACCCCAATTAAGTCTGTAAGGAGGAGACTTATCTGAAAGACCGTAAACGTTGCTATTCTGAAGATCCTCAAAGTTCCGCCGTGGACTTGAACCACTCTCAAACCCTCCGTCAGCACCGATATCCCATAGGAGAACCGACCCGATGCAAATCACCGCCAACTCCAACAACCACCTTCAAAACCAGCGAAGACCTTCAAAGAAACCGTGAGCCCTTTTTCTCGCTAACATTGTTGTTTTGTTGTCTTCTGTTTATTCTATAGGAATTGAGGAAAGGGAGAAAGACGAGGCGAAGAAGAGGAGAATTCGTGGAGAATCAAGTTGGAGAAGAAGGACGACGTCGCGGAAGGAGAATACGAAGTGAGAGGAGGAGATCCGTGAAGGAGACAGAGACGAAAAAACGGGGAAGGTGACGCGATCTGGGAGGGAAGGAGTCTAGGGTTTCTTTTTTTTCTTTTCCTTTTTCTGATTGTAATTGCTAAAATAATATGGTATGTCTGCACCCACACACATACTATACACCTCACGCACACACCCTTTGATCTCCAACAGATCATATCCTACAGCCCACAACGCAGCCACACGATAAACCTTTATGCCTGCATCACACCAGATCACGCGCCCCACAGTTAATTAACCCTAACTCTAACTTAATCCGTTAATTAACGTAACCCCTATAATTTAACCTTAATTTAACCCGTTAATCATTACCAATCTTTAATTTTTTTTTTCTGAAAACTAAAACCAACTTTTTATATTTAATTTTCTCAATTTTATTATTAAGTCAATATTATTAATTTATTTATTCAATAAATCTATTTAACTTTTTTCTCATGTCCTAAGTAAAGAAGCCTTTTTATTAACTTGAAATAAATAATTCATTTTATAATTATAAAAAGGGAATCATTTTCTAAATAACCTACATTTTATTAATGACTAAAACAATTTTTAATAAAACCCTTTTTTTTTTTCTTTTTTCTCTATTTTAAATAATTGACATATCTAATGAGAAAACCCTTTTAATAAATCTTCACTTAAACCGATTAATTCATAACCTTAATCTAATTTTCACTAAAATAAAATCAATATTAATTTAATTTAACTCTTAATAATAGCCATAATAAAAATAATCATTTCACTTAAGTTTTATCATAAAATTAAGATCATTGTAGCATTTTATTTAAAACTTAGAATTTTAATTTATAGTTAATCTCACTTAAAACTAATAAACAACATTTTATAAAACTAAATCAATCTCCCATAGCTTAATCAATTGTGCACGCCTCTCTCCATCCTCTCATGACACATGCACATACACTTCAGCGCTTTCATGCGTATGTATATGTTTTATACTCCTCCACTTTTATTTATCCACAAAGCACACACTCACCTAGCGCTTTCATGCGTATTTACATTTATCTTTATCTTTATCTGCTTTATCTTATTCACAATGCACACACACCCACTTAGCGCTTTCATGCGTTCGTGTATGGCTTTACATTTCTGCAATTTACTCTTACGCAATTTATTCTATTGCATTCACATTATCATATTTATCTATTCATACATCGCATTCCGTCCAAAGGAAAAACCTACACATAAGTCAACACTTGTGTGTAGTTGCACATCATATGCATCATATCCCCTTAGATTCTTGATTCTTCAAGTTGATCATTTAAGTTTAGGACCTACCCCATAGGAAGGACCTTGTCTTTATCTTTACAACTTAGACAAACATAAAAAACAATACAACTCTCTCAAACACAAATAGAGAATAGATGTTAATCATCTTAAGCGAGATATAACTTGTCACGCCCCACAACAATACAATCAAACACGTAGGGACTTTGCCTTAAGAACAACAAAGGCATGCTTGGCGACCATCCAAGTATGTAAGGCCTTCTCTTAAGACGATGCAAAGACCATTTCCTACAATCCTTTTCTTTACATTTGTGGCGGTTATATCTCCCTTAACATGAAGACTCGTCTCTTCTCCTAAACCCAATCAAAACAACTACCCTAAACCCGTAGGAACTTTGACCACAGTCAAAGAGCTCCTCTAACCCTTTAGGGTGAACTACAACATACTCTGATTCCACTCCCGTAAGGATATGTAGGCACAAGGTGCGATACCTTATCGAGTATACTTAGAAATAAACCCCTAGGGTCTCTAAGCCATTAAGCAGATAAACACATAGCAATAAACAACATAAAACAAGAGGTTCCTGTAGAGTACTACAGAAACTTAGGATGCTAGTACCTTCCCTAAGTTTAACCAACCCCCGAACCTAAACAATCTAGCTTGCATTTGCATTGCATTGTGGGAATTTCGATCTTTATCCCTTCCTTTGGACAAATCAAAGTTCGGTTGCAAATTGAATTAAAGATTCAAACTAATCAATAGTTTGGTATCCGATTTTCACCGCGACAGAAATGGCGACTTCACTGGGGACCTCTCTAGTGGGTTTCCCTATCTTATTTTATTTGTTTACCGCTTTATATATCTGCCTACTTGATTATTTGTTTACATGTTTTTTTTCTTGTATTTCTTTTGGGATTACTGCTCTTGAGTGGTGAGACAAAGTCCTACACCCGGACTTGAGTGAACTTAAGATAGGATAGTGATATGTTCAAAGAGGCTTATAGGGGGTGGAATCCCGACCAAGCTGACTTGAAAATCACGCTCAATTGAGGCCCTCTCGAAAATTGTATTGTTGAACGAGTCTTTAATCGTGAAAACATGCACTATCTTCGATGTTGGAGCCTATGATATTGAGGACCGTAGTTACCTTAACCCCACTTTGGCCTTTATTAGGACGTAGTGCGGGACTATGAGGGGGTACCCCCGAAATAGTGCTACGCGATGCTACACTCAAAAGAAGTTCTCTTGAGAATATTATTAACCCTCGAGTACTTGGGAAGTTGATAATATCCGAAAGATGGGCTAATGACTTTGGGAACCTCTTAGAACCTTGTTCTGCAGGTACAAACAACCTCTAGTCCATCAACCTTTGGGAATGGGTATACCTTTGGCTCCATGCTCGTTGCAAACCTAGGGCGCCCCTTTGTTTGTTCACCTTTATATCCTTACGTGAATACTTGTGTTTGCTGCATTCATATAGCATCATATTACATTAAGTTTCATGGAATTCCTAGTTTATTTATAAACATTACAAAACCAACATAGATTACAAATAGAAAATATTTTTGAAATACTCTTTTAAGAGTCCTAGCTTGGATGACCTAAGGAAGTTAGGGGAATCAATTGAGGAATCAAGAAACTCCAAAGGACAAATACAAGAGACTTCATAGAAGGCTTCCCTTAACATGGAGGATCATTAGAAGTTCAAAAGACTCTCATCATCATCAAAGATCCAAGAAAACAAGGGATCCATTTCTCATTTTCCAACAAGAGCAAAGAAAGAGACGGAGGATTTATTTTCCTCTATCAAACTACTCTTTATACTTTGATCATGGACAAGCTTACCTTCAAGGAGATCCAAGTGGAGGAACAAAGCAACAACAAGATGAAGGACTTCCTTAGGGCTTTCTTAGCTTTTATTTAGCTATTATGCTAGGACTCTTAAGAGGATATTTATTTGTAACCCGAAAAAATATATACATAAAAAATATTAAAATGATCTCCTTTGGTACTCTGTAATGTTTATAAGAACTTGAGTTCCATGAAATCTCATCCTTACATTCTTGCATTAGCATTATGCATTCTCGCATCATGCATCCAGCATTAGCATTTGCATGTGTCTCTTCTCTTCTATGTCCTCATTCAATTTTCCGTCTATGTCTGTCAATTGACATCTCGACCATCTGACCAAGCTTGAAGTATTATTGAAGATATGGATTCCACGACTGGTTTCAGAGTTGTGACTAACCCGCTATTCGATCTTCCTTCTGACGACAATGTTCAACAAGTAGATGTTCCTACTCAACCTCCTCCTGTGCAAGACAACTTGGTTGTTCAAGCTTCCCAACCCCTACAAAATGCACCTAATCTTCAGAATGTTCATACTAAGATGAAGGTGGATGTAATGGAGAAAGAACTTCGGGATTTCAAAGAGCAATTAAAGATGACAAAAGGAGCTGATACATATGATTTTAATGCTCGTGACTCATGTCTGGTTCCAGGTGTAATTATTCCTCCAAAGTTTAAGATGCATGTCTTTGAAGTGTACAAGGGTACTAGTTGTCCAAGAGATCATTTGACGATGTTCTGCCGGAAGATAGCTGCTTATGTTGACAACGACGAGTTGATGATTCATTGCTTTCAAGAGAGCTTATCTGGGGCATCCTTGATGTGGTATACGAAGCTACAAAGAAGTCGTATTCAGTCTTTTAAAGATTTAGCTGATGCTTTTATAAAGCAGTACAATTATAATTTGGAAGCGGCTCCAGACAGTGATCAATTGATGGACATGAGTAAGAATGACGATGAATCTTTCAAGGAATATGCCCAACGATGGAAAGAGTTAGCATCTCAAGTTCATCCACCACTTCCCGAGAAAGATTTAAACAAGATGTTTCTGAGAACACTGCCAGACTCTTATTATGTTAGAATGGTAGGAGCTGTACCATTGGATTTCCCCAAGATTATAGAAGTTGGAGTAAACATCGAGAATGCACTCAAAAGTGGAAGAATTCAAGATAATTTGAATAACCAAACTGACGAAGAGATTTCAGTTGATGATTCCCAAGAGGAAGGAAGTGCTGACGTCAATGCAATTCAGGACTCCCATCAAATCCTGTCAGATCCAGATCCAGTACCTCAACATCAATATGCAGCGCCTGCTCAGCGCGAGCAGCGACTACCTCATAAACGAAGATTGACTCCTTCAAATCAACATCAGAATCGACAAGTTCGAAGACGGTTTCAGAATCAGGAGGTACCTCTAAGCGTTCCGAAGGAAGAAACTCGATGGTTTGATCTTATCCCAATGACTTACCGCCAGCTATGGTCTTACTTTGCCAGAAACTCGGTAATGACACCCAGAAAGACCAGAATTATGAAGTCTCATCCACCATGGTTCGACTCAAATGCCAGTTGTGAATTTCATGATGGAGTGTTGGGGCATTCGATTGAAGAGTGCAAAGTTTTCCAAGGGAAAGTGCAAGAAATGATTGATAATGAAGTGCTAACCTTCAAAGGAGAAAGACCAGTCTTGAATGGAACGCTGTTATGATCAGCTGTTTATTTTGTCTGCTTATTGGCTTTTGTTATTTTCTTTGGTTAAAAGCATAATTAGCATGTGAGAACTTGTTTATTTTGAATAAGTAATGCAATAAATGTTTGTCTTGAGGAAACCCATTCGTTTCACTCTTTAAAAATGTTTTTTTATAATGCCAAAATCACTCGATTTCTTTCTCACTTCGGTGAAGAATTGGGAGGAGGATGATGAAGTAAAACGTAGGATCTCTCGATGTATGCTTTCGAATAAAACCCTACTGATGATGTAAGGCATTGTTTCAAACCTCCTAAACACCAAAGACATAAGGAAGTTAATCCATTTTTAACTCCTTCAAACCTTGATTGAGGATCTGCTTTATTTCTCCCAAACCCTTTCCAACTTCATTTTTAAACCTGGGGCAGGGAAATTTTCAGTCAGCTCGATTGAATACTTAAAATTTCAAAAATTTGGGTGGGCACAAATAAGCTTTTGACCCTTATTCCTTTTGTTTTACAAAACGTAAACTAAACCTCGATATAACCCTTGAAAGTCCTAATTGAAGTAAGGTTACTTCGAAAGCATACTTAGTGAGATAACGTTTCCTGACTCCTATGAGCTATGCTCAACTATTTATATTGGCTTATAAATTAATTCATGTCCTAACTAGTGACTTTGTCACAAGTGGTCGTGATATCTCTTTTTCAAAAACTTCAAGACAGACATATATGTTGCATTAACGGTTTCAGAATTAACATCTCATACGTGTTGATCTTTGCCGAGGTCATAGAGAGTTTACACATGAGTATCAACATTAAGCTTGTTCTATTTTGAAGACTCTATTGATCAGGGGCATGTTTGTTTCCAAATGGTTTGCTCATCTATACAAGCTAGACTTCAAGCTTAGAGCAAGATTGAAGACTCGCCATATCGTCAATCAGGGTCCGTTACGTCGAGATTCAGCGAATCTCTAAGAGTTTGAAAATAGTGGGACGCCTTGTTTTCTGTAAAATCCTCTTGGAATAACTTCTTCTCATATCCATATGACTTGGGGCAATTGAGACGCGAAGATTATCTTCCCCACTCAATAAGTTTTTATTCAAAATGGCAACTACTACACAATTCATCAAGCCCGAATTACCTTGTTCTTATAGCATTCTTCATGTCCCCAATAAATTTTATTTTTGGTGGTCATGACAATTCCTCGATGAAACTTTTCGATGCAAGAACACCTAGTGATTTGTTCAACTTCACTTCCCCAATGAAGTAGATGCTATTTTAATCCTCAGTGAATCTTCTCCAACTTCACCTTCCTCAGCGAAATGGACGTATTTTACTCCTCAATAGATCTTCTTGAACTTCATCACCCCAGTGAAGTGGTTGTTACTGTACACCCTAGTGGATCTCTACAATGTTAATCTTCTCCAGCGAGGCGGATGTTTATTTCATCCACGTGAAGTTTTTACGACATATTCAACAACCATGTTATCCGGCAAGATTAAGTTGTTATATCCCCGAATGGATTGATCTCTATTCCCTAATAGAGGCTTTTGAAACTTTGAAACAGGATTGAGATCCTATATCTGGTTCTCCGCATATCCCCAGTGATACTTCTATCTTTGAAGATTGGCCGGATGTTTATCCCACCTTCAGTCGTTGCTTTCGTCTGTTTTGTCAGCATAAGCATACTCATATCATACAAGTAGATAGCATAACATTTGCATTTGTGCATCCTTTGTATGTTTTACTCTATCTATTCGATCGCGTTTACCCTTGGGTATTTGGGCGTGTCTTACTCCTTCCAAATAGAGTTGTCAGCCCTAAGCACAAAAGCGCAATATTTCCATTTTCCCCACGAAGTTCGATCCTCGTGGAAGACGGTTGCTTCAGTACATTCCCGTTTGAGTTCATACCTCAATGGTCGAGTCTTGCTTGACAGTGTCGCTCCGGTTATTCCCCGAAGTGAACTTCGGTCCTTGACAATCACACTTTTTTCGGACATTTTTCCAACTTTTGAACATGGGGCAAGTGTGCATTTATTTTGCACTGTTCTTCTCAGGAAAGGTCTTCACGAAGATGATTATTGAAGATGAATATTTCTCCAACGATATTACAAGATATCTTTCCAACAATCTACATCTGGTTTGCAAGTAACCTCTTTATTTGAGCAATCTCTTTAGTTGAGCAACTCGTTTTGATCAAAACGACAAATGACAGTCTCCTCAAGACAGTTTGTACATCTACAATGGGATATCAAGATTATCAACTCATGGAATCTCTCCAGAAACCCAGCAGATTGTTTTATCAAAGACTTCACAGATGATTTCTCTTTATTTGAGAAACGTTTACCTCAAGAAGTTCACATATTTTTACAACAACAAAGGTACTCCCCAAGAATATATTCCCCAGTGAGTTCATTACACAAGTTTACTCCCTTCAAGCGACATCTCCCCGAAGAAGTCGAAGAAGTCTATCACAATAGTCTCTCTTTATTTGAGAAGACATTACAACTCAACCGGTTCACATCTCTTCCGAAGATCCCCCGGTGAAGCTTTACAGTTACAATTCTACAATCTACAAATTCACAACCCCTCTTTGAAGACGCTCTCACGAGTTTCCATCATTTTGGGTAGGAACCGAGACCAGCTCATGGTTACCATACCATGGAGCAAGGGGGAAGTTCGACATCGGAGACCGAGACCGGCGCATGACTCCCATATCATGATGCTCGGGGAAGCTCAACAACTACAGTTACAATTCTACAATCTACAAATTTACAACCCTTCTATGGAGATGCTCTCGCGAGTTTCCATCATTTTGGGTAGGAACCGAGACCAGCTCATGGTTACCATACCATGGAGCAAGGGGGAAGTTCGACATCGGAGACCGAGACCGGCGCATGACTCCCATATCATGATGCTCGGGGAAGCTCAACAACTACAGTTACAATTCTACAATCTACAAATTTACAACCCTTCTATGGAGATGCTCTCGCGAGTTTCCATCATTTTGGGTAGGAACCGAGACCAGCTCATGGTTCCCATACCATGGAGCAAAGGGGAAGTTCGACATCGGAGACCGAGACCGGCGCATGACTCCCATATCATGATGCTCGGGGAAGCTCAACAACTACAGTTACATCTACAATCTACAAATTTACAACCCCTCTTTGAAGACGCTCTCACGAGTTTCCATCATTTTGGGTAGGAACCGAGACCAGCTCATGGTTCCCATACCATGGAGCAAGGGGAAGTTTGACATCAGAGACCGAGACCGGCTCATAGCATCCAGACTATGACGTTCGGGGAAGTTCTACATCTACAACAACAATTTACAACTACAGTCTACAACGACAATCACTCGAACATCTTTCATTTTCTGGTTAATCTTGACAGTAGATTCCCAGAAGACCTCGGCAGTAGGTGGTTCTATTTTATCTCCTGGTTAATCTCGACAGTAGATTCCCAGAAGACCTCGGCAGTAGGTGGTTCTATTTCATCTCCTGGTTAATCTCGGCAGTAGATTTCCAGAAGACTTCGCCAGAAGTATTTCTCCAACAGACTTCAACATAGAATCTCGGCAGTAGATTCCTTACAGACTTTAACAGTAAATATTTTGGCAAAAACATTCCCAGTTACAGTTACAAGCCTTGACACTAGACTTCTCAAGATGATGTCTTGAATCAATTACATTTTGACATATACAATAGATTCCTCAAGAGGAATTCTCTTCCAAGTTCTTTACGACATATTTACAAACACCTTGTGATTGTTGAATTTTCCCCGTGGAGTCTCGCTTTGTTGAGCCGGTTCTTCCTGTGTGTTGTGTCAAGTTTTTTCCCCTACGGCATCTTGTCTCCATAGGACCCTTGTGTCTCACATTTTCATATCATCCCATATCATTTGCATTCGGCGACTTCTTAGGGCCAAAAATTTGTGCAATGTTTGTATTTAAGTCCCTCCTATCTCGTCGAGACAAAGATTCAATCTCCGTATCTCCGGATAGAAGAAACTTAAATAGGGGCATCTGTTGCACCCAATTTTTGACCTTAAGATTTCACCTCCTTGTTTTGTTTCTTTTCTCTCGTATTATCTTGTTTCTTTTGTGTGCGTGTTTATTACGACTAACCTGTTCGTGCAGGTACAGTAAAATCAAGCGTCAAATCCTCACAGTTAAGTATTTCGGAGAATATCTTGGATCAGCAGTCCACGAGTAGAGCATAGCTTAAGATCATTACATTTGAGAACCTATTATCCATAGCTGAGTTTCGCCGGAGTTGGTAACAAGGGCGAAGGGCGAGTTGGGTTGTTATTATCCATGGGGCGGATCTGTGTTTGCTTTCTGATCTTAAACGGATGGACTTGATTCATAATTTGTGGTTCACATATTAGGAGATTTCCTTGAATTTGGATAAAGTTCTAGAGGTGTCCTGAGATTTTGCTTCTAAGAGCATCATGAGTTTTGAGATCAATTAAAGAATTCGCTAAGACAAGTCTAGAAGTTGAGTACGGAACCCAACAAGGTCAAGTGTTGGGAGGTTTTCATTAATTCAAAGCAATGGCATATATAAGTTTTGGTTCAAACAGTTTTAGTTACAACATTGAAAAAACCATGAAGAGAAAGACATAATTTTATTATCCAGTGCTTGCTGAAGAACATGTTTTTTGCTTCAAACCCAAAGATTACAACAGATTAAGCCTAAGAGGACTAAGCTTTGCTCTCTGAAAAAAGCGAATTCCCGCTACCCAATGCCTCGTCAATCTTCAAGAGGGAGCCTAGTTGTCTTTATCTTTGGTTCGTTCCCAGGCCTTGCACCTGATCTTCACCAACACATTTACGGTTTACCGTCAATCGTACCCGCCACCATACAAGTTCATCTTCCAAGTAAAATCAAGGAAGCATTGTAACAAAGTGCAGCGCGCCTTTTGGATCTTCTATATTCCGTTGGATTTGCACCCGATCGGGAATTGGATTTTTGTCGAGGAAGCACTGCACAGAAAGATAAGATGGCGTTAAAGGGAACCAACAGTTCAACTTAAAGCTCATCAATTACTAAATCAACAACAGCCGACTGCATATCTCTAAATTTGGCATTGATTTGGAAGCTTAGAGTGATAAGGCTTTGTTGCCCACTTGCAAACTCCACACTGGGGATAGCTTGCGTCTTCTACTTTGCACCACGAGTTATTATCTGCATAACACGAAAGCGTGGAGTTAACCACCACATTTGGTTCGAAAACAGGGACAAGCATCACACAAAATAATAATGGCTAATTGAACCTTCAGGCAACATAAATTAGAGCTTTCCAAATCGAAATGGAACAAGTCGATGTCATTAATCATGTAAGCTAAAACGTACCTAAACCAAGTACAAGCAAAGACTCTCGCCAATGAGCTACGAAGGACTTTGAATTTGCTGGAATACTTGACACAGACTTGCAACCAGAATCTTGGTTTACCTCATCTCAAAGACAACCTTGAAATTGGCTTGATTCTTCTAACTACCGACATGCTTCAGCGATCATCACAATTCATACACTAAACTAACCTCCCAACATGGTGTAACCGTCAACAACAAACCCGCGCAACCCTCGCAATGCCTCGAACCCACAGGCTGTCATTCCAACCTGTCAAGCATATCCAAAGTCAGCAGCTTACGCTCAGGAATTTAGAACCTGCAAAACGCAACCGGTATTCAGAATGCCGTCAAAGAAATGAATCGCAACTTAAGAATTTGAAGAACTGGCCAAGACTAGGCAGCAATTTGTGGGCTGATAACCCGAGACCAACCAGTGGACCTTTCTTTCTAAGTTGAAGAATTTTAATCTACAACAATCATGTTCTGAGCAGCACAAGTACTCTACATCTGCGACATGGTTTGAGCTTGGCACAATCAAATCAGGTACCGACATCCTTATCTCCTCGTATGAACTCATTGGAAGTCGGCAAGTGCGGCATCAAAGAACTCTCCAACTCAGTGCTCCATTTTCTGCTAGTTTACTCCAGTACTGCAATTGAAAGAGAAAATTAAGTGTCTCCATTAGCACTATTTTGAAGGAAATCAGGGAGCATTCAAACAACTTAACTTTTGGCCTCGGTTTTGTCAAAGCAACCGCGCAGTTGCATCTTTCCACAAGTTATCCAATTGAAGATAATGAATTGGGAGAATAGTTACCGCAACCGGTGGATACACCCTTTGCTCGTCAAAAAACCAGAAGCAATGTCAGAAACGTGATACCGTCACGCGATAACAATCCACCAACCTTTCTTTTTGATTTGAATGTAGAATTGAAGCATGTCTGGACTGAAGCTATTATGTGTACCATTGATTGGTCGATGAAACCATTGCAGAATTTGTTCAATTAGACTTCGAGGGAACATACCGTCCGCCACACCCTAAAGTTGATCTCCATTCAAACCACTCTGTAAAATTTACAAACAGGAATAGATATCGATGATTGAATATGCTGCAGCAGATGCTCCAAGCAAAGCACAAAATTTATTAGCATGGGAACAAATTCAGCGACAATAAATCATGCATAATTAGATCCAAACATTCATGGTAAGTTTTGAAGTGAAAAATACAAGATCAAACACGTTCAGGACAACCTTGAATTCTTTCCAAAATAATCATCCCAACATATCAAAACCAAAAAGGACAATGTTTTATTGCCATGGAAAATGTTCAATTCATTCCAAAACGAGATCAGACACCTTCAAACAGAAAAGGAAAGAAGTTATCACCGTGTTTTGCCCTCAACAGCTATAAAAGGAGGAGAAGTCGAGATACACAGGAGGACCAATACACATACAGCTTCACAGAGAAATCCACAACAACACACATAAATATCACAGCCAGAAAAAATTCACAATATCCACAGAAAACATCCCAAATTCTAAAACCCCAATTAAGTCTGTAAGGAGGAGACTTATCTGAAAGACCGTAAACGTTGCTATTCTGAAGATCCTCAAAGTTCCGCCGTGGACTTGAACCACTCTCAAACCCTCCGTCAGCACCGATATCCCATAGGAGAACCGACCCGATGCAAATCACCGCCAACTCCAACAACCACCTTCAAAACCAGCGAAGACCTTCAAAGAAACCGTGAGCCCTTTTTCTCGCTAACATTGTTGTTTTGTTGTCTTCTGTTTATTCTATAGGAATTGAGGAAAGGGAGAAAGACGAGGCGAAGAAGAGGAGAATTCGTGGAGAATCAAGTTGGAGAAGAAGGACGACGTCGCGGAAGGAGAATACGAAGTGAGAGGAGGAGATCCGTGAAGGAGACAGAGACGAAAAAACGGGGAAGGTGACGCGATCTGGGAGGGAAGGAGTCTAGGGTTTCTTTTTTTTCTTTTCCTTTTTCTGATTGTAATTGCTAAAATAATATGGTATGTCTGCACCCACACACATACTATACACCTCACGCACACACCCTTTGATCTCCAACAGATCATATCCTACAGCCCACAACGCAGCCACACGATAAACCTTTATGCCTGCATCACACCAGATCACGCGCCCCACAGTTAATTAACCCTAACTCTAACTTAATCCGTTAATTAACGTAACCCCTATAATTTAACCTTAATTTAACCCGTTAATCATTACCAATCTTTAATTTTTTTTTTCTGAAAACTAAAACCAACTTTTTATATTTAATTTTCTCAATTTTATTATTAAGTCAATATTATTAATTTATTTATTCAATAAATCTATTTAACTTTTTTCTCATGTCCTAAGTAAAGAAGCCTTTTTATTAACTTGAAATAAATAATTCATTTTATAATTATAAAAAGGGAATCATTTTCTAAATAACCTACATTTTATTAATGACTAAAACAATTTTTAATAAAACCCTTTTTTTTTTTCTTTTTTCTCTATTTTAAATAATTGACATATCTAATGAGAAAACCCTTTTAATAAATCTTCACTTAAACCGATTAATTCATAACCTTAATCTAATTTTCACTAAAATAAAATCAATATTAATTTAATTTAACTCTTAATAATAGCCATAATAAAAATAATCATTTCACTTAAGTTTTATCATAAAATTAAGATCATTGTAGCATTTTATTTAAAACTTAGAATTTTAATTTATAGTTAATCTCACTTAAAACTAATAAACAACATTTTATAAAACTAAATCAATCTCCCATAGCTTAATCAATTGTGCACGCCTCTCTCCATCCTCTCATGACACATGCACATACACTTCAGCGCTTTCATGCGTATGTATATGTTTTATACTCCTCCACTTTTATTTATCCACAAAGCACACACTCACCTAGCGCTTTCATGCGTATTTACATTTATCTTTATCTTTATCTGCTTTATCTTATTCACAATGCACACACACCCACTTAGCGCTTTCATGCGTTCGTGTATGGCTTTACATTTCTGCAATTTACTCTTACGCAATTTATTCTATTGCATTCACATTATCATATTTATCTATTCATACATCGCATTCCGTCCAAAGGAAAAACCTACACATAAGTCAACACTTGTGTGTAGTTGCACATCATATGCATCATATCCCCTTAGATTCTTGATTCTTCAAGTTGATCATTTAAGTTTAGGACCTACCCCATAGGAAGGACCTTGTCTTTATCTTTACAACTTAGACAAACATAAAAAACAATACAACTCTCTCAAACACAAATAGAGAATAGATGTTAATCATCTTAAGCGAGATATAACTTGTCACGCCCCACAACAATACAATCAAACACGTAGGGACTTTGCCTTAAGAACAACAAAGGCATGCTTGGCGACCATCCAAGTATGTAAGGCCTTCTCTTAAGACGATGCAAAGACCATTTCCTACAATCCTTTTCTTTACATTTGTGGCGGTTATATCTCCCTTAACATGAAGACTCGTCTCTTCTCCTAAACCCAATCAAAACAACTACCCTAAACCCGTAGGAACTTTGACCACAGTCAAAGAGCTCCTCTAACCCTTTAGGGTGAACTACAACATACTCTGATTCCACTCCCGTAAGGATATGTAGGCACAAGGTGCGATACCTTATCGAGTATACTTAGAAATAAACCCCTAGGGTCTCTAAGCCATTAAGCAGATAAACACATAGCAATAAACAACATAAAACAAGAGGTTCCTGTAGAGTACTACAGAAACTTAGGATGCTAGTACCTTCCCTAAGTTTAACCAACCCCCGAACCTAAACAATCTAGCTTGCATTTGCATTGCATTGTGGGAATTTCGATCTTTATCCCTTCCTTTGGACAAATCAAAGTTCGGTTGCAAATTGAATTAAAGATTCAAACTAATCAATAGTTTGGTATCCGATTTTCACCGCGACACTTACTCAATAAGGTAGTCTCAAAAGACCTAGTCTTAGGACTTCCAAAATAAAGTTCACCAAGGATCACCTTTGTGATGCTTGTCAAAAAGGGAAGCAAACGAGGATCTCATTTAAATCCAAAAAGATAATTTCAACAACGAGACCTCTTGAACTTCTACAGATGGACTTGTTTGGGCCGTCTAGGATCAAAAGTCTAGGAGGAAACTATTACGGGTTCGTAATAGTGGACAACTTTTCTAGGTTTTGTTGGACCATCTTCTTAGTAAGTAAAAGTGATACATTCGCCGCTTTTGAAAAGTTTGCTAAGCTTTCCCAAAATAAGTTAAATACAAACATAGTGTCCATTAGGAGCGACCATGGAGGTGAGTTTGAAAATAACTTATTTTAAGAATATTGCGGTAACCATAATATATATCATAACGTCTCCGCTCCACGCACTCCTCAACAAAACGGGGTTGTGGAGCGCAAAAACCGTATTTTAGAAGAATTGGGAAGAACAATGATTAACGAAAGTGGTTTACCTAAATATTTTTGGGCCGACGCCATTAGTACGGCGTGCTATGTTTTGAATAGGGTACTTATTCGCCCCATTCTAAACAAAACACCGTACGAACTTTTAAAAGGGCGAAAGCCTAATGTTTCTCACTTGCACGTGTTTGGATGTAAATGCTTTGTATTAAACAATGGAAAGGAAAACTTGGGAAAATTTGATTCCAAAGCCGATGAAGGTATCTTTCTCGGATACTCTCACTCGAGTAACGCATATAGAATATATAATAAACGATTATTGTTGTAGAAGAGTCTGTGCATGTTACCTTTGATGAGTCCTACCCGAGAAATGTCGGAAAGGATAGTGTTGTTCATGGTGCAGGTACATCCACTGAAGACATACTCAAAAATGGCGAGACGGGGATTGATCAACCTGACAAAGCCAAAATTGAGAAGGATAAGGATGCACACCGTGATGCAACAGAGGAAGTTCATCTGCCTTCAAACGACGATATTCCTCAAGAATGGAAGTCATCTAAAGACCATCCAATTGAAAACATTATTGGAGAAACCACAAAGGGTGTAACAACTCGAGCTAAGCTAAGTAATTTCTGTTATTACTTCGCTTTCGTGTCACAGATGGAACCTAAAAACCCTAAGGAAGCCCTACTCGATGAACATTGGTATTTGCCAATGCAGGAGGAACTGAATCAGTTTACTAGAAATGAGGTTTGGGACCTTGTCCCTCCTCCACGAGGTCATCGAGTAATCGACACCCGATGGGTGTTTAGAAATAAACTGGACGAGAACGGAGTAATAACTCGCAACAAAGCGCGTTTAGTCGTGCATGGGTATAACCAAGAGGAAGGCATCGACTATGAGGAAACTTATGCGCCGGTTGCCCGACTCGAGGCTATACGCCTTCTACTTGCTTTCGCTTGTGCGAAAGATTTTAAGTTATTTCAAATGGACGTCAAAAGTGCGTTCCTTAACGGGTTTATAAATGAAGAAGTCTATGTTGCTCAACCACCTGGTTTTGAGTCTCATGAGTATCTTGATCATGTCTATAAACTGAAAAGAGCTTTGTATGGTCTCAAACAAGCTCCTAGAGCTTGGTATGAGAGACTAAGCAAATTCTTACTTGATCAAGGGTACTCAAGAGGAAAGGTTGATACTACTCTCTTCATTAAATGTAAAGGAAAACACTTAATTCTTGTACAAATTTATGTTGACGATATCATATTTGGATCCACTAACATGAATCTCGTAAGAGAGTTTGCTAAGCTTATGCAGGGTGAATTCGAGATGAGTATGATGGGTGAACTCACATATTTTCTCGGGTTACAAATCAAGCAACTAAAGGAGGGAACATTCGTGAGCCAAACAAAATATTGTTTGGATTTGCTCAAGAGATTTGAAATGGAAAATGCAAAAGCCATAGACACCCCTATGCCAACATGTGCAAATATGAGTAAAGATGAAAGTGGCAAAGATGTTGAGGTAAAAAGGTACAGAGGTATGATTGGCTCGCTTCTCTATCTTACTGCTTCGCGTCCCGACATTATGTTTAGTGTGTGTATGTGCGCCAGATACCAATCATGTCATAAGGAATCCCACCTAAAATCTGTCAAACGCATACTTCGATACCTATCTGGTACTCCGAAGTATGGATTGTGGTATTCTAAGGGTAATGATTGTTCATTGGTAGGCTTCTCCGATTCTGATTTTGCCGGTTGCAAATCGGATAGGAAAAGCACTAGTGGTACATGTCACTTATTTTCAAATTCCTTGGTTAGTTGGCACAGCAAGAAACAAGTGTATGTTGCTCTGTCAACCGCCGAAGCGGAATACGTAGCCGCCGGTACTTGTTGTGCGCAAGTCTTATGGCTTAAACAACAACTATTGGACTTCAATTTGAAACTAGAACGTGTTCCAATATTCTGTGACAACACCAGTGCTATAAATCTTACCAAGAATCCGGTGTTACACTCGCGTACCAAACACATAGAAATTCGACACCATTTTCTTAGGGACCATGTAGAGGAGGGTGACGTTGTCTTTGAACACGTCGATACTAAAAACCAACTAGCGGACATTTTCACAAAGCCGCTAGCCAATGAGCCCTTCTTTCATATCCGTCGAGAACTTGGTATTCTCGATATTTCTGATCGGGTTTAACAATTACTACGTTCAAATTTAATATATTTACAACTATGTTTCTGTACCACTAACAATTGTTTTGAGTTTGTTGCAAGTGCAAATATGTGATTAACAAGAGTGGTCGGTATAGAGGTGATATTGCTCCTTTCTCCTTCTTTTTCTTCTCTCTCTCTTAGCATTCATGACTTGAAAATAACTATATCGTTCTACAATCATGGTACCTATATATGTATATGACTGTTGCTGGTTGATACTATGTGTGTTGAATGCATGTCATATTGTGAAAAGATGAATAGGCATGATAAATAGGCAAGTGTGACATTCTGCATAACATAAAACTGAAAATTTTGAGTTTTTTGAAGGTTTGAGTCGACCTAAACAGGACAATGGTCGACACATGATGTAAACTTTCAAAATTATCAAAAACTGTAAAGTATGCGTCGACGCATGCAGGACTATGGTCGATGGCTCGCTTAAAAACCCAGAATTTTTCTCTTTTGAAAAACGTTCCAAATTCCCTCTCCCCTACATTTAATGTGCAGACAACTCTTATGATGTTTTGATATGACATTCATCTTGTAAATTGCATCTAGACACCTAATATGTCTCCTTGTCTCCTCCCTCTTCCCAAAAACCCTAACACCTCCCTCTATTAAAAACCTAAGTATTCTTCTTCTCCAACATTATTCCCAAATCATTCTCTTCAAAGTTCCAAGTTCATCTTTACAAACTCCTCCAAAACTCATCATCAATGGCTTCCCCTCTCCGCAAAACTACCGGTAAGAGATCAAGAGCTTCTTCATCCTCTGCTTCAGTTCTGGTTACTGCTGTTTCACTTGTTCATCCTCCTGCTGTTGAAAACTTCAACAAAAGTCTCAGAAAAAGGGTCATAGTTCCACAGCATGCTTTCTACCATGCAACAAGTGAGCGCTTGCATCTCACCCGGATTCTGTCCCTGTTGGACTTTCAAGGATTCGTCAATTTCCTGGAATGTAATACAAAGTACAATGAGGATTTGGTCAGAGTGTTTTACACAAATATGCGAGGTAACTTTCAAGATCAGCACTTTCACACCTCTGTAGGAAATAGACTGGTTAATATCAATTCTGAAGTATGGAACAAATATTTTGATATGACTGTTGATGCTGATGCACCACCTCTTCATGAGGTAACTAACACTCGTACGGTGTTGGGTTATGAATTTAAGAGGGCTCTGAATGGAATGCTCAAACGACCCTATCCAGAGGCAATTGTCAACAGCGACGCTTTTCCTCGATCGGTCACAGCCGGGAAACTCAATACAGGGGAGCGCATCCTTCAGTGGATCGTCGCTCGTATACTATGACCAAAAAAGGGTGGCCTGTCGTGTGTCGAACAAGCTGAGGTACATCTCATCTATATACTGCAAAACAGGATCAAAATAAATTGGCCTTACTATATTGCTAGCAGGATGTTTGCTCTGAGAGACTCAAGTAGAGGCACTGCTTTAGCCTATGGGTCGTTCATCTCGGAAATTCTTGCTGCTGCGAATGTTGTGTATCCAACATTTCCATGTGTATCAGTTCCCTCGGATAAAGAATTTAGCACCAAAACCCTTGCAATGATGGGGTATTTTTGGTGTGCTGAACGACGTTCATACAAATTTGTCCGTCGGGCCAATATTCCTCCGGTGCCTCGTAACGATTCTGATGAAGAAGAAAGTGAAGAGCAGGGTGAAGAAGAAAGCGAAGAACAAGGTGAAGAAGAAAGTGACGAGGCAGGTGAAGAAGACGATGCAGAAGACAATACAGATGTAGAGATACAAGAACCTATCTATGGGACTCAAGATTATCATCAATCTTCAGTCCAAGATACGGCTACAAATACCGATTGGGTCCAGTACTCATATTCATCAGAAGAACACGAAGGCGATTCTACAAATCAAGGATGGGGCGATTGGCAATATACAGGCTGGACTACCTTGGGTAGGTTCTATGACCCATATCACGGCTACCCTCAAGACTATCAACCCTCTCAGCACTCCTCACCTCCTCCGCCTTCGGATAACTCTGAAGCCATTACTATGATGCAGTCAATGCAGTTAGAACAACAAAACTTCATGAGGCGTCAAGACACTCAGATGGAGGAGATTAGAGCTGAGCTCCATGCCCAAAATGAAAGGTTCAATTCATTTTCTACTCGGATGGACGCCCGTATTGACTCTCTGGTTGAATCACATGAGCGGCAAGATTGGGAAATCACCAACTCTCTTAGTCATCTCAACATATCCGTCGAAGCCTTTTTGGACTTCACGGATCCTTACCACAATCCAGATGCTGCATACCGAGGGAGAGGACGAGGACGGGGTCGTGGTTATTAGATTCATAGTTGCATATTTCATATCTGCTTATATGTTTTCGTCTGTGTACTTTTCATTTTTTCTGTATTATGTGTGCCTGAAATTTCATTACATGTTTTCACCATTATCTATTAATTCAAGATATTTTTGTTCATTATCATGCTCGTGTGTGAAGTTTGGTAATTAACTATCACCTATTATATGTTCTCTGTTAATTGATGCGTTCTTCTTCTCTTTTTGATGGTGTCAAAGGGGGAGAAGACAATGTAGCAAGCAAACACCAAAGCCAAGTCAGGATATTAACAGTTCAGGATATTAACAACATTTGATGGTTGTTTGTTCTACAGCCTTATAGTGCAAAAGAAAGGGGGAGCTTGTGTATACTTGTGTGTATACATTGCATATTTGGTGTTTTAGTTGTATACATGTTGTCATCATCAAAAAGGGGGAGATTGTGGAGGCAAATCGCCACATATCATACAAGTCTGCAAGACATTGGTTAATGAGGTTTCGATGATGAAAAATTCCCCTGATAGACTAGAAAGTATGAATTCCAGATCCACTAAACCAGATGCAACGTATCACCCACCATATCCTTTTTTTTGCTTATCTTAAAACTTCTGAAATGAATATACTTTGTGTTGACAAAATGCAATCATGACTAAAGGCATGAAAAACTTCAAACTAATGAATTTTTGCAGGCTTGCAGGACATGGGTCGGCCATAGGGTCGGCGTATTCATCAAAAAGGTCCAAATCAGTCAGCGCACAAAGCATGCGTCGACCATAGGTCAGCGCATGAAGGAATAACATTCCAGCGGGTCAGCCCGTAAGGGCATGGGTCGACCATAGGGTCGGCGCACAAAGGAAATGAGTTCCAACGGGTCAGCGCACGCCGACTGTATGGTCGACGCACACTGATGAAATTTCCAGAATCCAAAACAGCACAGGCCATGCGTCGATGCACAGACCTGTTATGATCGACCGTTCGTGCGGAAAATCTGTTTTAAAATACTTCCCTCTCATATTTGAAATACTGTTATGTCCTGAATTATGTTGGCACTATATATACTTGCTTAAACACTTGTGTCTACTAACATTTGATATTCTTTTGATTCATGTGTTCAAAAACAAGAAAGAGTGAAATAGGTGTCCAAGATTCATCATCTTCATCTACAACATCTCACAACATTTCAATTACACACAATCATTTTTGAAATGCATTTGTGAGAGATTCAAGGTGATAAGGTTCGAGGCTTAAATTGGAAAATCAAGCTCGGGTTGAAGATTGCGATAGGTTCTTTCTTGAATAAAACCATTGGGGGTTAGCCCTCCAAGATTGGTTCGAATTTTGGGGGTTTTTGGATAAGATTCTTCATCAACGATCAATCGAGCGAAGGTGATTGTGAAGAGGTGGTCTTCACAAGTCTAGTAGCGGATTCGGTGATTTTGAAGGGAAGATCTCGGGTTCGATTTGGTGCTGTTGAGATCAGCCGGAGCCAAAGGTTTGAACAACAACGTGTTCTTCAATAAGGTGGCTGGAGTCAGAGGTCCATCAACACAAATCCAAGAACTTGATTCAGCTTGAATCAAGGGGCATGGAGTGAAGGCAACATTCAACACATTGAGATTTTTGTTGTATATTTGCTGCTCAATCCTTGTATAAACTGTTCATTCAAACAGGTGATATCTATACAATATATCTCAATTCTAGTTTTAGAATTGAGGGCAGACATACCCCGAAGCGAGGACGACGGGGGAACTGCCTCACCAAATTACTTGTCTTCTCTATTTTTAGCATTTACGTTACAGCTCAAATAAGTAATTTTTGTGTAAGCTCTATTGTCAAAATTGTGATATCAATTGAGTAAGAGGTTAAAACTTTGTTTTTAACTCTAAACTACAACAATACATTGTACTAGGCTGGTTGAAATCACTTACTTAACATAAACATCACTTGGAGTGTTTTTGCACACCAAGTGTTTGACATATTGCTTGAACCAAAATTATCTTACATGTGTATCTAGTTTTGGTTTGATTTTGAATCATTGGAACTAGGAATCCTTACAACTGAAGTAAATAATTGATAAGTGTAGTTTGTGTTGTGATTCTATTTTTCCGAATTGTCATTAATCCATAGGCTTACGTATATCCGGTTTTCCAATAACCGTTCGTTTTAGACTATATTTTTCCTCGGCCGCTTCCGCACTTAAAACATTTTTAAAACCAATTTTAAATTGGTAGCGCCGACTCAAATTTTAATTGGGGATCTATTCAACCCCCCCTTCTAGATCCGTGCCATGGTCTAACAAGCCCTACTCGATGAACACTAGTTTTTGTCAATGCAGGAGGAACTAAATCAATTCACTAGAAATGAGGTTTGGGACCTTGTCCCTCCTCCGCGAGGTCATCGAGTAATCGGCACCCGATGGGTGTTTAGAAATAAATTGGACGAAAACAGAGTAATAACTCGTAACAAGGCGCGTTTAGTCGCGCAAGGGTATAACCAAGAGGAAGGCATCGACTATGAGGAAACTTATGTGCCGGTTTCCCGACTCGAGGCTATACGCCTTTTGCTTGCTTTCGCATGTGCGAAGGATTTTAAGTTATTTCAAATGGACGTTAAGAGTGCTTTCCTTAACAGGTACATAAATGAAGAAGTCTATGTTGCGCAACCTCCTGGTTTTGAGTCTCATGAGTATCCTGATCATGTCTACAAACTGAAAAGGGCTTTATACGGTCTCAAACAAGCTCCTAGAGCGTGGTATGAGAGACTAAGTAAATTTTTACTTGATCAAGGTTACTCAAGAGGAAAGGTTGACACTACTCTCTTCATTAAACGTCAAAGAAAGCACTTAATTCTTGTAAAAATTTATGTTGATGATATCATATTTGGATTTACTAACATGAATCTCGTGAGAGAGTTTTATGACCTTATGCAGGGTGAATTCGAGATGAGTATGATGGGTGAACTCACATATTTTCTCGGTTTGCAAATCAAGCAACTGAAAGAAGGAACATTCGTGAGCCAGACAAAATACTATTTGGAGCTTCTCAAGAGATTTGACATGGCAAATTCAAAAGCCATTGACACTCCTATGCCAACATGTGTGAATCTGAGTAAAGATGAAAGTGGTAAGGACGTTGAGATAAAAAGGTATAGAGGTATGATTGGCTCTCTTCTCTATCTTACTGCTTCTCGTCCCGACATTATGTTTAGCGTGTGTATGTGCGTAAGATACCAATCATGTCCTAAGGAATCCCATAAAAATCTGTCAAACGTATACTTCGATACCTATCTGGTACTCTGAAGTATGGACTATGGTATTCCAAAGGTAATGATTGCGCATTGGTAGGTTTCTCAGATTCCGATTTTGCCAGTTGCAAATCGGATAGGAAAAGCACCAGCAGTACGTGTCACTTATTTTCAAACTCTTTGGTCATTTGGCACAGCAAGAAACAAGTGTCTGTTGCTTTGTCAACCGCCAAATCGGAATACGTAGCCACCAGTAGTTGTTGCGTGCAAGTCCTATGGCTTAAGCAGCAACTATTGGACTTCAATTTAAAACTAGAACGTGTTCCCATATTTTGTGACAATACTAGTGCTATTAACCTTACCAAAAATCCTGTGTTACATTCTCGTACCAAACATATCGAAATTCGACACCATTTTCTGAGGGATCATGTAGAGAAAGGTGACGTTGTCTTTGAAGACGTTGACACCAAAAATAAACTAGCGGACATTTTCACAAAGCCGCTAGCCACCAAACCTTTCTTTCATATCCGTCGAGAACTTGGCATTCTCGACATTTCTGATCGGGTATAATGATTGCTAGTTTTGTATTACTCTGTTTACAACTATACTCTTGTACTTTTGACAAGTTGAGTTTTGTTGCAAGCACAAATATGTTGTTATCAAGCGTTGTCGGTATAGAGGTGATGTTGCTCCTTTTCTCTCTTTCTCTCTCTAAATATTCATGATTTAAACTAGTATATCGTTTGACTATCATGGTATTTAAATATATGTGACGTTTGCTACAAATACTATGTATTTTAGATGCAAATTATGTTGTGAAATTGTAAATAGGCATCAAGTGTGGCATTCTACATGACATAAAATGAGAATCTGCGTTTTTGATCACTATGAGTCGACCAAAATAGGGCAGCGGTCGACGCATGCTGTATACTTTTAAAATTGTCAAAAATCACACAGTATGCGTCGATGCATGCAGTGGTACGGTCGACGGCTCGCGCAAAAACCCAGAATTTTTTTGTTTGAAAACCGTTCCATCTTCTTACACTTTCCATTAAATGTGCAGTAAACATTTACTATGGTTTGAAAGTGCATTTTTCTTGTAACTTGCATCTAGTCATCCATTGTGTCCCCTTGTCTCCTCCATCTTACCAAAACCCTAAACTTTCTTCTATAAAAAGGGATAATCCTCATCTTCTTCAAACTCATCTCCAACTATCCTCTCCAAAGTCATTGCAGTTAACCTCTACAAAATCTCCAAAAATCATCATCCATGGCTTCTCTATTCTGCAAAAATACCGGCAAGAGAACAAGGGCCTCAACATCCGCTTCAGTACCCATTACTGCTGTCTCTCTAGTTCTACCACCTGCTGTTGACAACTTCAACAAGGATATCAGCAAGAGAGCAATTGTTCCGCATCATGTATTCTACAAGGCAGCGACGGAGCGCATGCATCTCACCCAAATTATGTCTCTGCTGGAGTTTTAGGGGTTTATTAACTTTCTGGAGTGCAACACAAAGTATAGTGAGGATTTAGTCCGGGTGTTCTACACTTGCCTGTGTGACAAGTTTCAAAGTCAACATTTCCACACCTCTGTCGGAAATAAACAGGTAAACGTGAATTCTTTAGTCTGGAATAAGTATTTTGATTTGACTGTGGCAGCTGATGCACAACCTCCTCATCAGGTAACGGACTCTCGCACTGTCCCGGGATACGAGTTTAAGAGTGCCCTAAATGACATGCTCAAAAGGCCTTATCCGGATCATATTGTAAATAGTGATGCCTTTCCCAGAACGGTTACGGCAGGCAAACTCCAAACAGGGGACCGCATCCTTCAGTGGATTGTGGCTCGCATCCTGCGGCCGAAGAAAGGTGGCTTGTCCCGAGTTGAACAGGCTGAAGTACATCTCATTTACATTTTGAAACATAAGATCAAAATAAACTGGCCATACTATATTGCAAGCAGGATTTTTTCTTTGAGAGATTCAGGCAGAGGAACTGCTCTAGCTTATGGGTCGTTTATTTCGGAGGTTCTCACCGCAGCAAATGTTGTATATCCATCATTTCCCTGTGTTTCAGTGTCCTCTGACAAAGAATTCAGCACTAAAACCTTTGCCATGATGGGATATTTTGTGGTGTGATGAACGAAAATCATACAAGTTTGTCCGTAGAGCAAATATTCCTCGGGTGGCTGACGGCTCTGATGAAAGTTCTGAACAGGAAGGCGAAGAACAAGATGAACAGGAAGATGAAGAAGAAAATGCAGAGGAACAGGTACAAGAACCCGTATACGAGACGCAAGACCATTATCAATCGCCGGACCAACTTGAGGCTCCAAATACTGATTGGCTCCAGCACTCAGCTCCATCTGAAGAACAAGAAGAAGGTTACACAAATCAGGGATGGGGTGAGTGGCAGTACACAGGCTGGACCACCCTGGGTAGATTCTATGATCCATATCATGGCTATCCTCAAGATCATCAACCTCCTTAGTACTCAGCATCTCCTCCACCATCGGACAACTCTGAAATCCTTAATATGCTGCAGTTCATGAAGTTAGATCAACAGACCTTTATGAGGAGTCAAGATACGCGGATGGAACAGATCCGAGCTGAGCTTCGTACTCAAAATGAACGGTTAAATTCGTTTTCAACTAGGATGGATGCCCGCTTTGAAGCTCTCGTTGCATCCAGTGAGAGGCAAGACATGGAAATCACTGACAATCTCCATCACCTCAATATGTCTGTGGAAGCATTTGTGGACTTCTCGGATCCTCACCGCAATCCGGATGTTGCGTACTGGGGGAGGGGCCGAGGTCGGGGCCGGGGATATCAGGTGCATAGTTGCATATTCTCACTGTGTATTTTCTGCTATTTTGTGTTATGTTTGTTGGAACATTAAGCTCATTTGCATGTATTCACTTCTTTATCTATTAATTCCAATATTTTTTTCATTATCATTCTTATGTGTGAAGTTTGGTAATTGACTAGCTATCACCTACTGAATGTTTTTGTTAATTGACTAGTTCTCTTTCTCTTTTTGATGTTGTCAAAGGGGGAGAAGAACATGTAGTAAGTACCAAAGCCAAGCCAGGATGTTCACAACAGTTAACGATTGTTTGTTTTGCAGCCTCGGATTATAAAAGAAAGGGGGAGTTTGTGTATACATTGCATATTGTTTTGTTTTGGTTGTTTTGGTTGTATACAGGTTGTCATCGTCAAAAAGGGGGAGAATGTAAGGACAAACCGCCATACATCACGTGAGTTTGCATACATCACTTGATACAGGTTTCGATGATGACGAATTACAACCATGGATGAATTGGCAACTGTAAATTCCACCTCTACCAAAAAAATGCAACATATCACCTACCGTATCCTTTTACATTTATCTAAAAACTGTTATAGTTAATACAACATGTGTGGATAAAATGTGGTCGTGACAAAATGCATGAAAAACCACAAGAATCTCAGTTTTTGCAGGTTTGCAGGGTATGAGTCGACCATAGGGTCAGCGCATACATCAGTGTATTTTTCCACGGGTCAGCGCATATCTCAGTATGCCTTCTCACATGTCAGCACATGAAGGTTTGAGTCGATCGCAGGGTCGGCGCATGAAGAATTTACTCTCCAACGGGTCAGTGCACGTTGCAACACGGTGGGAGAACTGACTTTAAACAATGTTGCGGATAGCAAGAGTCGCCACCGACTTTTATTTTATCCATAAGGAAAGGTTATAAAAGAACAGGAAAGACCTTAGAGAATATTTTGGGTCCGGGGGGTAGGTTATGAAAAGGGAAGGTGTTAGCACCCTTTTCATCCATGGTTATCCATGGGCTCTTAGGTACTTAAGCTCACTTTTGAATTGTTTTGAAAGTGTAGTGTGTGAATAGCAAAAAATTTCAGAATAGTTTAATAATAATCCGTGTATGGATGTGAAAAAAAACTTGTTTGAAAATTTTGTTGGAAATTTGTTTAAGTGTGAAAAAGTTTTGAAGTGAGCAAGTATCTAGGAGTAGCCTACCCTAATGTTTTAAGGTCTTTCTTATTCTTTATCCTTTCCTTAGTAAGACTATCCCTACTATAATGGAGTAGGTAGTCCTTACTTTGGATGTTAAGGGACATGTGAGGGACAATTGGATTTTTGAAGGCCATTGTGGGGTGTAATAAGCAAACTGGAGGGACTATCATCATTTTTCGAAAGGGACTCGATTCGTAAAGGCAACCATAAGGGACTTTGATGATTTTCTTTTTGAGGGACTTGCTTTATACACCCCACTTAACCAATATTCATAGGCAACTTGAGGGATATCCTTAGGAAGTGAGACGGCGATTAAAATCGACTTACGTGTGTGAAATGTTTAATTTAATTATCTTATATTAAAATGATCTAATTTATTTTTTAAATATCATACATATTAGCACTCCCTAATTACTAACCATAATGATAATAATAATTAAATAATTACAATTTACATCCAAGAGGCAATTACAAAATTATAATAAATAAAATAAATAGTAAAATATAATCAAAATAAATATAAAAAAAATAACAAATAAGTAAATAAAATATTGGGGTTAGTAAATAATAAGAAAAATTAAATAAGGTTAGTAGAAATATAAAGTTAGTGAAAATAATTAGTTGAAACAATAATAATTAGAAAAATAGACAAAGTTAGAAAAAATAATAAGATAGAAATTTCAAAATAATAATAAGCAACAAAATATGATTAGCAATAATAATTAATTAATAACGTGATTAAACATAAAATTTGATTTTTATTTAGAAACATAAATGATTAAATAATTACTATAATATAAAGTTCTAAATATAACATAATTATAAATTTCTTAATCATTTACAAAATTTAATTATCTCTAATTATATATTAACAATTATTAAGAAAAATATTTACACATTATGATGAAAATAAATTTTAAATAATCAATAATCACATTCACAAAATTTTACATTAAGTATTTATAAGGTTTAATTTTATTTACAAAAATTTACAAGAATTATAATAAATATATACATAGAATTATATAGAAAATTAAAATTAGGTTTTATTTTTTTTTAAAAAAGAGTTTTAGTTTTATTATTCTAAAAAAAAGTTTTAATTTTATATAAAAAAAGAAGTTTGTTTATTCACAAGAATTTAATTTTATTTATTTTAAAAAAACAGAACTTAGTTTAAAAAAATTCCTTATTTAAAACACAAAAAAAAATAAAATAAAACAACTTAAAAAAAAAGGGGGTTGGGCCGGTCATCACTTCCGGACCCAACCCGGTTTAGCAAAAGAAAAGGGGTCAGAGTTTGCTAGGGCGTGAAACCCTAACTCTTCTCTCGCGGCGCATGCTTCTCTCTCGTTGTTTCCCTCGAGTTCTCTTTGTTCTTTCTTCATTCTGCATACTTCGCGGCCTCGATTATCCTGAGGAAAAAAAAAAAAAAAACACCCCCAAACATGATTAAACATAGAAACATGGATCTTTGTCTTACGTTTCGAAGGTTCCGTTTTAGAAAGGTGGTGACGGTAATAGTTAGCGATGATGAAGGCGATGATGATGTTATAATCTGAGCCTCGGGGTTGTTTGCCCGCCGTTGAATGGGACGGCGCCGGTGGGCTTCCTTCGGCTTGTTCGCTTGTGTTTTGTACTAATGATCTTTGATGAAGTTCTTTTCTCTTTATGATTTACGGCCGCTGTGGTTAGGGTTTCATGATTTTTTTTCAGGGCCTCTCTTTTGCGATCTATTGCTGTCTTTTATATCCGCTTTGATTTTCGTTTGGGCCTGGACTTATGATCTTTTACGTTATTTTTCTAATTGAAATCTGGGATCTTGATTTGATTCTTTTGGATTTGATTGAGGTCTTCCTGATATTTCTGATACAATATGATTTTGTTTGGATTTTTTCAGAACTGATACCGTTTGGATTCATTTGGTGTTGATTGGATTCGTTTGGGACTTTCCTCTTTCAAACTCAGGGGTTTCATTGATTTCACCTGATATGAACTGAACTGTTTTTTTTTTATGCCGTTTGGATTTGAAACTGGATATACTTTCTGATACGGATTTGGTTTTTGTTGGATATCTGCTTCTGATTTCTGGATTTTGTTTCGAACATACATTAACTTTTCCTCTTCTTCTTTCAGAGAGAGCTGGTAGTTCGGATATTGCCGGATTGGTGCCGCCGAGAGATTCGATGCGGTGATGATGACCTTAGAGTCTGAACCATTTGGCCTTGATTGGTGCTTTAGTGATAATGACCTTCGGGTCTGAGCGGAAAAAATTACCGTATGCTGTGTACTTTCGATGTTCGGTAGGGAGTTGGCGACAGGCTTTGGCCGTTGCCCTTCCAGCCGCTCGGATGTTACGCCCGATGATGAACAACCTGAGGGCTTATTGATTGTTCTTCGATTGTGAGGTTTACGCCTTTTTCTTTGGTGCTGTTGCCATATGGTTTCAAACATGGTATGGGCTGAATTTACTCTTGCTTTCTTCTGGTATGATTTTGCGAACTCATTTGCAAATGTAATCGAGGATTTATTTGATGCTCTGTTTGGTTTTGAGACAGCCTTTCTGATATTCATTTTGATTTTCAGAATTTGGCCCATCAGGATTTTGTTTGAAGCGAGTTTCATTTGTCTTGTTTTGTAATCCAATTTTGGTGCAGTGGAATTGGATTTTCTGTTTTATGAATATGAACTGAATTTGATTCAGCCTTGTTCTTGAGCTGAGCTTATTCTTCTATTTCTGGATTGAGCTGTGACTTTTGTGAATTGAACTGACTCCGAGCTTAGCTTCGATTTGTTTTCGAACTGGGCTTGATTCTGGTTGTTTGTTGAATTACACCTAGTCTCTTATTTTCTGGATTGATTTAGTTCTTTTCTTTTGGGGTTGAACTTGCTCTTTGGATTGAACTTGTTCTTAGGTCTGTTGGGGACTGCTGATGTTGTTTGACTCTTGTGTTTCAGGTATTGGAAAATTTTGAAAAGATGATTCAGACCTATTGGCATCTGGGTCTGAACTCGGATTGGCTCTGCTGTTTAGCTTTGTATCAGTTTGAGAACAACTTGGAATTTAACAACGACACCATGTTTACTTGATGGAATGGTGCTTAGCTTGACTTTGAAACAGAATCCAATTTTCGGCATGGCCCCTTTTCAGTTAATCATTTATCGGCCCGAACTTCTTTTATCTCTTCATCTTTCTCGGCTGTCCCGTATTGATAAGAACAGAAATTGCTTGATCTGACGCCGATGGCGCGGATCGGTAACGGGGGTAGGATGCGGCTTTGGTCGTGCCGCTCCCGGCACTCGATGATGACAATGTTCTGAGAGTGTTGAAAAAAAATTCTAACATTTTCTGTACTGTCTGTTCTCTTTTGATGTGCAGGTTAGCTGAGGATTCATGGAGAAGTTCAAATACGAACATGAAGACCTTTAGATACTTTTAGGATTTAGGATAGATGCTTTAATGTAATCCCTTAGGATTTGAGAATTTTAATGTACTTCCTTGTAACAGTACTTTGCCTGAAGCAACATCCCCATTCTTGTATGATAGCATTATTTATGAAATAAAATTCTCGAAGTTTTGAATTTATTTATATTCTATTCTTAGTTAAAAAATATAAACAAATGTGAATAAATCCACAAGTATTTAATTCATTAACATAGGCATAAAACATAAATATTTCCAAGTGGTATTTGTGATCCTAATCTCATCATCCGATTAAAATGTTAACCAATTGTTTCATAACCAAACTCATATGGGCACCATGGTCACAACATTTTCAGCGTCAACAGCAAAACTAATTGTAATTAAACTCCACTGACCAAATGCCAAATCTCAATATGATCAGAACTGGTGATTGATAAATGCCTCAAAACCATAACGCATCAAATGCCTCAGAATTTTAATAACAGCCCGTCTTCAAGGAATTGGTAGAATTTGTGTAAAATGACCAAAATACCCCTGGGACCAAATCTCTCTTTGATATTGGCAAAAAATCATGAAGTTTGACTTTGGTTTGACCACAGTTGACCTCAGTTTGACTTTTTAACTGCATTGACTGCTTTTGACTTATCTGATCATCTGACTGAGCAAACTTTTGAGAAAAGTCTTGAAACTTGACATGGGGGTTCTTATACACATATAAGATGTTATGAAGCTCACTTGAAGTCTTGGAAGTCCATTTAGCCTGATTAAAGTCAAAACCCTAGTTTTGGATGCACTGCTTAGGAGGTGCATTGTCTGAGGGAATTGTCAACTCTTCTGACCAATTGTGAACTTTGTGAACCTTGTGAATCTTCATAAGATATCTTGTGATACTCATGGGAGGTATTGTGAAGCTTGTGAACCTTGTGAACATCATGAAGTGGCTTTGTAGACCTCATGACCCTTAGGAAAGCTTTGTAAACATTGTGAATCTTGTGAACCTTGTGAACCTTCAAGAAGCAACCTATGGACTTCATGAACCTCATGAAAGGTCTTGTAGAGTTTGAGAAGTTTGTGAACCTTGTGAACCTTCAAGAAGCAACCTATGGACTTCATGAACCTCATGAAAGGTATTGAAAGCACTGTGGGACTTGTGAACCTTGTGAACCTTCATAAAGTAGCTTGTGGACTTTATGAACTTCATGAAAGGTTATGCAAGTTGTTGGAGAACTTGTGAACCTTGTGAACCTTCTTAGAACACAAAGTCTTGTATTGTGAGGGCAAATTTTGGGGTGCAACAGCTGCCCCTGTTCAATTTTCTGAGACCTGAGGGGTTAGATTGGTATATTTGCCAGTCGTAACCTGGAAGGTTGAAGGGGATTGAACACAAAAGCCCAAAAATTTGCACTCACCAGTGCACTAGAGTGGTACAGATGGCTAGTTGAATATGATTGAGTGGGCTTAAAGATGCCACTAGGGGGGAGCAGTTCAAAATATGGGTGTATGATGAAAGCTGTCAGGAGTCTGGAATAATAATGATGTAGCAGCATGTCTTCATGAGGATAGAGCAATCAATAGTGATAACCCTAAAGCAGTCTTGAAGCAATGATATGATTTCAGGAGGATAGAACAATGAATGGCTCTAAAGCAGTCTTGAAATAATAATGTGATATGTCTTCAGGAGGATAGAGCAATCAATAGCTCTAAAGCAGTCTTGAAGTAATGATTTCAGGAGGATAGAGCAATGGATAGCCCTAAAGCAGTCTTGAAATAATAATGTAATTTCAGGAGGATAGAGCAATGGATAACTCTAAAGCAGTCTTGAAATAATTAGATGGCTTCAGGAGGATAGAGCAATCAATAGCTCTAAAGCAGTCTTGAAGTAGTAATATGACCTCATGAGGATAGAGCAATGAATAGCTCTAAAGCAGTCTTGAAGTAATAGGATGATTTCAGGAGGATAGAGCAATCAGTAGCTCTAAAGCAGTCTTGAAGTCATGAGAGGCTATCAGGAGGACAAAATAACCCTGAGGTTACAATAAAGCAGTCCAAAGTAATAAGAAGCTCATCAGGAGGATAAAGTAACCCTGAGGTTACAATAGAGCAGTCCCAAAGATCATAAGCTTGTTTGTTGGATAATTAACCTGAAAACAAGGTAGCACTCTGTATAACAACATTAGTTTATGCTTTATGTATGCATGTATGACATGATGCACTTAGGTAATGTACTATAGACATATATGTTATGGTATGATGTAAATGATGTATGTATGATATGACACTGCTGGAAGTGTCTGGATATCCTTGTATAACAACTGCTGGCCAAGGAAAATAAATCCCGATTCGTTGTTGAAGCATATATAACCCTCCGTCTGCTGGGGATGACAAGGTATAGATAACCTCCCGTTGTTGGGGATAACAAGGTATAGATAACCTCCCGTTGTTGGGGATAGTAGGGTATAGATAACCTTCGTTTTCGTTTGATAGTAGGATAAGTATAACATCCCGTCTTCGTTCATCGTGCCCTTATTGGAAAGTAATTTCCCGTATATCCGTATGAGGATAAAAGAGATGGATATAAATTCCAGGGGAGATTAGACTTTGTGAAAATGGATTAGTCCTACTGATGGTTTGTAACTGTCTTGTAAAGATGAAACGGCGAAGCTTCGTTGAAATCCTTCCCTCGTTCGTCCTTAGTAAATACTATTACTGCATTTTCATGCATTTCTGGTAAACATCAATCATATTAAAAGCATACATACATTCAAACACAACCAATGGACGTTTCGCTTATGTAAATAGGGTAAAAGTAAATCTGGATTCAAAAGATGGAATTTATTTATATCAAAAGCGACCCATACACGGGTAAGTTTGTACCAGGAGACATAAACCCTAGTAAGAGAATTTTGTCATGAAGTTTTACAAAAAGAATCAGCTATGTGGGAAATAATCCTATTGAGTTTCAATTCTACTATTGCCACTCAAGTATCTCATCTTCTTGCTGTTGAGACGGAAACGATTGGATTGAGCTTTATCTGTTTGAGCTTGAGTAAGTAGTACAACTGGTTGCAGTTTCATGAGCGATCCAAACGAGACATAGTCATACGCTTTAATCCCTAACTTTTGCCTGGATTGCCCTTTCAGGTTTTCAATCCACCGGGATACCCTTTTTTGCCCAAGCCGCCTTTTCAGGTTTTCGACTTGCCGGGTGTACATCTTTTTATATATATATCCCTAATTTTTGCCCAAACCCTTTTGGTTTGCCGGGATGCCCTTATTTTTGCCTAGGCCTGTCAACCTAGCGGGTCTCTTTTTATGCGTAGTATTTTTTAACTATGTCTGCGTTTACAGGTTGTGGGAAGTCTTCACCATCCATTGTAGTCAGTATCATGGCACCTCCTGAGAACACTGTCTTGACTACAAATGGTCCCTCATATGTTGGAGTCCACTTGCCCCTAGGATCACCCTGTGGTAATATGATACGCTTGATTACCAAGTCACCAGCCTGATATACCTTTGGCTTAACCTTCTTGTTAAAAGCTTTGATCATCCGTTTCTGGTACATCTGGCCATGACAAACTGCTGCTAACCTTTTCTCATCAATCAAATTTATCTGGTCAAGTCGAGTCTGAATCCACTCATCTTCATCCAAGCCTGCATCCTTCATAATTCTCAAGGAGGGGATCTGAACTTCAATAGGCAGAACTGCTTCCATACCATAGACTAAGGAGAATGGGGTTGCCCCTGTTGAAGTACGTATTGTAGTACGATAACCATGCAGAGCAAATGGTAACATCTCGTGCCAATCCTTGTAAGTAACAGTCATCTTCTGTACAATCTTCTTAATGTTCTTATTAGCAGCTTCAACTGCCCCATTCATCTTTGGACGATACGGAGAAGAGTTGTGATGCTTAATCTTGAACTGCGTACAGAGATCAGTAATCATAGTGTTGTTCAGATTAGAGCCATTGTCAGTGATAATCCTTTCAGGGATACCATACCTACATATGAGATTATTCTTAATGAACCGAGCCACAACATTCTTAGTCACAGATGCAAATGAAGCTGCCTCTACCCACTTCATGAAGTAATCAATAGCAACCAGGATGAAACGATGCCCATTAGAAGCAGTAGGCTTGATCTCACCAATCATATCAATGCCCCACATGGCAAAGGGCCAAGGAGCAGTCAACACATTCAATGGAGATGGAGGTACATGTACTTTATCAGCATAGATTTGACATTTGTGACATGTTCTGGAGTGTTGATAACAATCAGCTTCCATGGTAGACCAATAGTAACCTGCTCTCAGAATCTTCTTTGCCATGGTATGACCACTAGAATGAGTGCCAAAGGTCCCATCATGCATCTCTTCCATAATTTCTGTAGCTTCCTTCTTATCCACACAACGAAGCATAGTTGAATCATGATTACGCTTATACAGAATGCCATTACTCAGAAAGAACTTAGCAGAAAACCTTCTCAGGAACTTCCTATCTTTGACAGATGCCCCTTCAGGGAACTCCTGAGCCTCAAGATAGTTTTTCACTTCATAGAACCAAGGCTTCTCCTCTGCCCCTTCAGTGTCAATCTCATTGCAGTATGCAGGCTTCTCAAATCTATCAATGGTAATCTTGGGAGCTTCATCATCCCAGCTGATCTCAAACATAGATGCCATGGTGGCCAATGCGTCTGCCAACTGATTCTCTCTTCGTGGAATATGTCCAAAAGTAATCTCTTTGAAATGTGGGATCAAAGACAACACATGTTCTCTGTAAGGAATGAGATTATCATGCTTTGTATCCCAATCTCCTTTAATCTGACTTACTACCAGAGCTGAATCTCCATACACCTCAAGGAACTGAATCTTCATATCAATAGCAACTTGCATACCCATGATACATGCCTCATACTCAGCCATGTTATTGGTACAATAGAAACAAAGTCTGGCAGTAATCGGGGTATGACAACCTTCAGGGGAACTAATCACAACACCAACACCATTACCATGTGCATTGGAGGCACCATCAAAAACCATAGTCCATCGGGATCCTTGTTCAGGTCCGTCATATTGTCCAGGTTCTTTGGTAACAGACATAATGCCTTCATCAGGGAACTCAAAATTCATTGACTGGTAATCATCTACTGCTTGATGAGCCAAATGATCAGCAACAACACTCCCCTTAATGGCCTTCTGAGTAGTATACTGTATATCATATTCCGTCAAGATCATTTGCCATCTTGCAATTCTTCCGGAGAGAGCAGGTTTCTCAAATATGTACTTGATTGGATCCATCTTCGAAATCAACAAGGTAGTATGGGTCAACATATACTGTCTTAGTCGGCGAGCAGCCCATGCCAAAGCGCAGCAAGTTTTCTCGAGCAGTGAGTATCTTGTTTCACAGTCGGTAAACTTTTTGCTAAGGTAGTATATTGCCTGCTCTTTTCGACCAGACTCGTCATGTTGCCCCAATACACACCCCATTGAGTTGTCTAATACTGTTAAATACATAATCAAGGGTCTTCCATCAACTGGTGGCATTAAAATTGGAGGTTCTAGCAAATATCTCTTGATTTCATCAAAGGCAGTCTGGCACTCATCATTCCATTCCATCACCTGATCTTTCTTCAACAACTTGAAGATTGGCTCACAGATGGTAGTTAATTGGGAAATAAATCTTGCAATGTAGTTCAATCGTCCCAAGAAACCTCTAACCTCCTTCTCAGTACGGGGAGCTGGCATCTCTCGTATAGCTTTCACTTTTGCAGGATCCACTTCAATACCTTTTCCACTGACAATGAAACCCAGGAGCTTTCCAGATCTAACTCCAAAAGTACACTTGTTTGGATTTAATCTCAACCTGTATTTCTTCAACCTCTCAAACAACTTGTGCAGATGATCAAGATGTTGTTCTTCATTCTGAGACCTGGCTATCATATCATCCACATATACCTCTATCTCATGATGAATCATATCATGAAACAAAGCCACCATAGCACGCTGATATGTTGCCCCTGCATTCTTCAAACCAAATGGCATTACCTTATAGCAAAAGGTGCCCCACTGTGTCACAAATGTAGTCTTCTCCATATCTTCAGGTGCCATCTTGATTTGATTGTAACCAGAGAAACCATCCATAAAAGAGAATACCTTATGCTGAGCAGTGTTGTCTACCAGAATATCAATATGAGGAAGTGGAAAGTCATCTTTAGGGCTAGCCTTGTTCAGATCTCTGTAGTCTACACACATATGTACCTTACCATCTTTCTTAGGAACTGGTACCACATTTGCAACCCACTGAGGATAAGAAGTTACGGCCAAGAACCCTGCATTGAACTGTTTCATTACCTCTGCTTTGATCTTTTCTGACATTTCAGGACGCATACGACGAACCTTCTGCTTCTTTGGACGACAATCTTCTTTCACTGGCAAACGGTGAACCACAATGTCTGTATCCAACCCTGGCATATCTTCATAAGACCAAGCAAAGATCTCCACATAGTCACGTAGCATCTGAATCAACCTGCTCTTGACACTGTCCTCTAAATCAGCCCCTATCTTGACCTCTTTTCTGTTTTCTTCAGTTCCCAGATTCACAACTTCGACTGGCTCTTCATGTGGCTGTATAGCTTTCTCTTCTTGTTGTAACAACCTAGCAAGCTCTACAGGTATTTCACAATCGTCCTCGTTTCCGTCTTCAGTTTGATAGATCGGATTCTCGAAATTGTATTTGGCAATAGTAGAACTGTTATCAACTGGATCCAGAGTGGATGAGGATCTGCATTTTAGTGACGTGGGTGTGTGTAAGAACACATAGCTGATAAAGCAAAAATAAAAGAAAAAGAAAGACAAGGAACACAATATTTACGAAAACGAAACGTCCACTGATTTTATTGAATGAAGTATGCAAATGAAATGACAACCCGTAACGAGCACACCATTGTGCCCCGGGTAAGGCACATGGCTTGAAAGTTTTAATTGTTCCAGAAATTACAAATTTAAAAACATAACACAGTAATAGTATTTACTCCTGACTAAAGGAGATAGGGATAACATCTTCAGCTTTCCAATTATTGAGTCCAGCACCCGCAGTAGGAAAAATCCATGCCTCCAAGTTGTAGTCTTCATCTTGATCTCCCACAGCATTGATAACCCCTTGATTGGTGATACGAACAGCACGAGCACGACGAACAGCCTTCTGGGACTCTGCAGTGAAACCCAAACCAAACTTGTCAGACTTGTATGGAATATCAGGAAGCTGACCCCAAATAGTACAACCACCTTCTTCCACCACAGCTTTTGCATCATTGAGGGAGGTCATTGCCATTGTTGGAGGGTTTCTGATGACCACAGGAACCTTCTTCACAGCAGGAGGAGTCACACAATCCTTAACAGCCCAGGGAACCACTTCAAATGACTGACATGGAGTTTCAATGTATTCACCTTCTACTTCCAGATACTTGAAAGTGTTTACATGGCTGACAAAGTATTCTTCCTCTCCAAAGACAGTAACAACTTTTCCATTCACCGGATATCTCAACTTTTGATGTAATGTGGAGGTCACAGCACCTGCCCCATGGATCCAGGGACGACCAAGCAGACATGAGTACGAAGGACGAATATCCATCACATAGAATGTAGCAGTAAACACCTGAGAGCCAACCTTGATTGGAAGATCAATTTCCCCATGCACTACTCTTCTAGAACCATCAAAAGCCTTTACCACAATATTACTGGGCTTCAATACCGTATCTTCAGGACTCAGCTTGTTCAGGACTTCCTTAGGCAACACATTCAGAGAGGAACCATTGTCTATCAGCACATGAGACAGGGTAGTGCCCCTGCATTCAATTGAAATATGCAAGGCCCTGTTATGATCCCTCTTGGCAGGGGTCAAGTCAGCATCAGAAAATCCTAACCCGTTGTCATAGGTCAGGTGAGCAACACAATTCTCAAACTGGTCCACAGAAATTGCACTGGGTACATGAGCCATCTTTAGAAACTTGATCAATGACTTGGCATGAGCCTCAGAACATAATAACAGGGAGAGCATAGAAATCTTTGAGGGAGTATGCCCCAGCTGATCAACAATATCATAATCACTCTTGCGAATGATTTTCAATACTTCTTCCATCTGCTTAGAGAGGTCATCAGCAGCTGGCACATCAGTAGATACAGGCTCAATAACAGGACCCTTGCCCCGAGCATCAGTGGTGGAAGTAACAGCAGGAGTAACTGCACTCTTAGAAGCAACTGGAGGAGAGAAGACTCTTCCACTACGAGTGATCTTGCTAGATCCAGCAATATTATCAATGTCAACAGGCATATCAGGTAAAGGCTCCTGCTTGACACCATGGATGTAAACAGCTTTGTCAGATGTATAAGGAATAGGACCAGGAGTGGTAATGATCAGAGGAGCTACTCTGGCTTCAGCAACAACTTTCACAGGACCTCCAGCAGTAATCTTGATTGGGCCCTGATGAGTGATTTTAATGGGACCCTTTGAAGTGATTCTTAGTGGTATTTTGTTAACCATGTCAACCTCTTCAATCTTCTTACCCTGAGTCAGATGATCTACCATACTTTCTACAGATGCTGGTCTTCTTTCAAACACTATAGTATACTTATCCATGAGACGTTGAATCCCATCTCTCAAAATGAAGCAACTATCCGGCTTATAAGTACAATATAGACAATCTTCATGACAACCTGGAAAGATCCCAGCTTGTACTAACCTCTTTTTGATAACAGACAATGGTGTGCTCAACTCCATAACTGAATAGACATGCAGATCTTCATCAATATCTTCATCAATGGCGTTGACAGTCTTCTCGTGATTTGGCATTGGAGCTGTAATCACATTTGGAGTACCTGGTGGATCAAACTCAATTTCTCCAGCATCAATCATATCCTGAATTTTGTTCTTCAAGACCCAGCAGTTATTAGTATCATGTCCTGGACAGTTTGAATGATATGCACATCGTGCATTGGGATTGTACTTGGGAGAGGTAACATTGGGATTCTGAGGGGCCTCCCTCAGGGTAATAAGTTCAGCCTTCAACAAGTGTTGCAATGCCTGAGCCATTGACATGTTGATCTTCGTGAACTGTCTTCTAGCCCTCTGTTGGTTGCCTTGAGGCTGCTCTGTTGTTGCAGGAGTTGGATTTGAAATATGAACTGCACTAACAGACTGATGCCTTCTGTTACGATCAGGCTGACCATACACAGCATTAGATTCTTTCTTCCCAATGGGAGGCTTCTTTGCAGCACCTGATGAAGAAGTGCCCATTTGGATCTTACCACTCTTTATGCCATTCTCTACTCGCTCTCCTGTCATGATCAACTCAGTGAAGCCAGATGATGAGCTTCCAATGAGATGACTGTAAAACGGACCATTCAGCGTACACATGAACATCTCAACCAATTCCCTATCAGTCAAAGGGGGTTGAACTCTTCCAGCTAAGTCTCTCCACTTCTGAGCATACTCCTTAAAGCTTTCTTTGGCACCCATAGACATGCTTTGAAGCTGCATGCGAGTGGGGGCTAAGTCAGCATTGTATTGGTACTGTCTATAAAACGCTTCAGCAAGATCATTCCAGTCTCTGATGTTGACACTCTCCAACTGATAATACCACTCTAACTGAGCTCCAGATAAACTCTCTTGAAAGAAATGGATCCACAACTTTTTATCAGCAGTGTGAGGTTGAATTCTCCTGACATAAGACCTCAGATGCAATTTGGGACAAGAGACCCCATCATAGACAACGAATGTAGGAACTTCGAAACCAATGGGTATCACAACCCCAGATATCAAACTCAAATCCTCAAAATCCAGCCCAGATGATTTCTGTAATTCCATAGCATCCATTCTATCCACCAGCATCTTGAATTTGTCTTCATTAGGCTCATGGTAATAATTAGCCTCAGAATCAGAGTCCCCCATAGTGTTGTGGAGACTGCCTCTCTCTTTCTCAGATTCCTCAGATTCATAGTCTTCAACCTTTTCCTTGGTCTTGACAGGACCTTTGAACCTTCTTCCCATGTTGAGCAACCCAGCAGACCTTCTAGTCTTCTTTGTCTTCTTGGCCAGCAGTGCCTTCAAATCATCTTGCCCCTTGGATAGGTTCAAGATCAGCTCTTGGAACTGTGCATTCTGTGCCTGAAGATCCTTAACTGATTGTTCAAGAGCCATTGCTGAAAAAAACAGCGAGAAGATGAGAAACCTGTGCACAATTATAACCCTGTGATGCAATGATATGGGAATGCATATGCAATGTTTTCAAGGACCGCAGGATTTAAATTTGCTTAAACAAACAAGAAAGTAACTTTTTATTAGTAATAACTTGTTTTGCCTTTTAGGCTTACAAAAAATGAAAACGAAATAAGTACAAAAGATGGGGTTTTAAGTCTCCCATGGACGTTTCCTCTTTGTGTTGAGGTATGAGTTGAGGTTTCGTTCCTCATGAAGTAGCTTTGTTAGCTCTAGGATCCTTGCTTGGCTTGCTTTGTAATGAGCCTCGAAAGTATCCCTTTGCTCTTTCAGTTGGATCCATGATCTCTGCAAGTCTTCCATATCAGTAGGCATGTCTGGGTGAAGGATGGTATAAGCTGTGTCTCCTTCAGCAACAGGTTCCATGGTAACTGGTAGGATGGCAGGATATGGCATCATGAGTGTCTGAGCACGAAATCGTACCCATCTGAGATAAGCCTCCATAGGAATGGTGTACTTAGGCTCCAGTGTCTTGCTGTCAATCCTGTTTACCTTTCCCCAAGCTCGTATGAATCTCTGACGGTAACCCTGAAGATCGTTGTCGTAGTCAAACACAATGCCCTGAATCAACATGTCATGTGGACCATCGCTCCGGGCGTAACCAAACTGTCGTAAAGCTAGAGATGGGTTGTAGGTGATGCCTCCTCTTATGCCTAGAAGTGGCACATTAGGAAACTCCCCACAACGGTCAATGATGGTGACATTCTCCATAGATCTGGAGCACCAATGGATGTCTGAGTGAGAAAGTGACATGATCCTCTTGGACCATTTGAACCCTTGCTCATTCTTCATTACTGAGCGAGGAAGGTGAGAAATAAACCACCTAGAAAGTAAAGGTATGCAGCACATCAAAGTTCCTCTTGCCCTTGTAGTACGGGTGTGAAGAGAATGTAGGATGTCTCCAAGTAAGGTAGGCACTGGATTGTGACTCAAGAATATGTTGACGGCATGAACGTCTATGAACTGATCAGGATTGGGGAACAACACTAAGCCATAAATCAATAAGGCTAAGATCTCCTCAAAAGCATCGTAGCTCATAGCCTTCAAGAACATTTGAGCTTTATCCACTAATACCTTGGCAAGAATACCTTTAACTCCACTTCTCGTCTCTAGAACAATGTCAGACTTCTTCAGATGTAGAGCTGCAGCAATAACTTCTGGTTTAAGCTCCTTCTCTAAGCCTGTGAATGGCTTCTGATCAAGAACAGGTATACCCAGAAGTTTAGAGAACTCCTCCATGGTTGGAACCAGCTGATAATCAGGAAATGTAAAGCAATGGTGCTTAGGGTCAAAGAACTGAAACAGCACACTCATCATGTCTTCACTGAACCCTGAAGTAACTAGATCCAATAAGTGACCATGTCTCTTGTTGAACTGGGAATGATCAGGTACTAGGGAAACCAACTCCTTGAGCTTAGCAGGTATCCCTACAAAGTTGATCCTGATGGTGTTTCTACGAGCAGAAGCCATGACCTGCAACAAAGAACAAAGATAAATCCTTTGGTCCTTGAAATGGTTAGGGAAAATGATATGCTTATGATGCATGATGATGTCATGATGTCATGCTCAATCACAAACATGTGGCACACACAAACAAGTCACACCATAGCCCTAGGTTTAAAGGCTTGCATGAGGTTCAAAGGCAAGTACCCTCCCCTGAAGTTAGATGGTTCATCCTGTCCTACAAAAGTAACCAGGTTCTAAGGGATCTCAATATCATTGATCCTTCACAAGGGTGGTTGTTCAGAAGGCAACTTACTTGCCAACCAAAACCCTCCAAGTTTAAGATCTCAATGAGCGTAGTATCGAGTGTCAACCAACTTCAGTCTGCACCAAAGCCGGTTACCTCACTACTTTCTAAAGGCCAAGATGAGTTAACTAGGGTTCTAAAATTCAGTTAGTGCATTGACAACATATGGCAGCCTCAATATTATCCTCAACTTGACTTAAGGAATATAAGCACCAACCAAGAAGTCGCACTAACTATGGCCACCAGATCAACCGTATCGATATACGTCGTACAGTTTCCTTGGTCTATTGCCATTTACCTAAGGTACACTAGATCCGGGTTAGGACCTTTCACACATAAGAGCACCCCAACAATATAATAATAAAGCAAACAAGGCAAACAATTTAAAGTGATCTTAATTCCTAAGGGTACCCCTCTTGAATAGATCCCCAGCAGAGTCGCCAGTTCTGTAACACGGTGGGAGAACTGACTTTAAACAATGTTGCGGATAGCAAGAGTCGCCACCGACTTTTATTTTATCCATAAGGAAAGGTTATAAAAGAACAGGAAAGACCTTAGAGAATATTTTGGGTCCGGGGGGTAGGTTATGAAAAGGGAAGGTGTTAGCACCCTTTTCATCCATGGTTATCCATGGGCTCTTAGGTACTTAAGCTCACTTTTGAATTGTTTTGAAAGTGTAGTGTGTGAATAGCAAAAAATTTCAGAATAGTTTAATAATAATCCGTGTATGGATGTGAAAAAAAACTTGTTTGAAAATTTTGTTGGAAATTTGTTTAAGTGTGAAAAAGTTTTGAAGTGAGCAAGTATCTAGGAGTAGCCTACCCTAATGTTTTAAGGTCTTTCTTATTCTTTATCCTTTCCTTAGTAAGACTATCCCTACTATAATGGAGTAGGTAGTCCTTACTTTGGATGTTAAGGGACATGTGAGGGACAATTGGATTTTTGAAGGCCATTGTGGGGTGTAATAAGCAAACTGGAGGGACTATCATCATTTTTCGAAAGGGACTCGATTCGTAAAGGCAACCATAAGGGACTTTGATGATTTTCTTTTTGAGGGACTTGCTTTATACACCCCACTTAACCAATATTCATAGGCAACTTGAGGGATATCCTTAGGAAGTGAGACGGCGATTAAAATCGACTTACGTGTGTGAAATGTTTAATTTAATTATCTTATATTAAAATGATCTAATTTATTTTTTTAAATATCATACATATTAGCACTCCCTAATTACTAACCATAATGATAATAATAATTAAATAATTACAATTTACATCCAAGAGGCAATTACAAAATTATAATAAATAAAATAAATAGTAAAATATAATCAAAATAAATATAAAAAAAATAACAAATAAGTAAATAAAATATTGGGGTTAGTAAATAATAAGAAAAATTAAATAAGGTTAGTAGAAATATAAAGTTAGTGAAAATAATTAGTTGAAACAATAATAATTAGAAAAATAGACAAAGTTAGAAAAAAATAATAAGATAGAAATTTCAAAATAATAATAAGCAACAAAATATGATTAGCAATAATAATTAATTAATAACGTGATTAAACATAAAATTTGATTTTTATTTAGAAACATAAATGATTAAATAATTACTATAATATAAAGTTCTAAATATAACATAATTATAAATTTCTTAATCATTTACAAAATTTAATTATCTCTAATTATATATTAACAATTATTAAGAAAAATATTTACACATTATGATGAAAATAAATTTTAAATAATCAATAATCACATTCACAAAATTTTACATTAAGTATTTATAAGGTTTAATTTTATTTACAAAAATTTACAAGAATTATAATAAATATATACATAGAATTATATAGAAAATTAAAATTAGGTTTTATTTTTTTTTTAAAAAAGAGTTTTAGTTTTATTATTCTAAAAAAAAGTTTTAATTTTATATAAAAAAAGAAGTTTGTTTATTCACAAGAATTTAATTTTATTTATTTTAAAAAAACAGAACTTAGTTTAAAAAAATTCCTTATTTAAAACACAAAAAAAAAATAAAATAAAACAACTTAAAAAAAAAGGGGGTTGGGCCGGTCATCACTTCCGGACCCAACCCGGTTTAGCAAAAGAAAAGGGGTCAGAGTTTGCTAGGGCGTGAAACCCTAACTCTTCTCTCGCGGCGCATGTTTCTCTCTCGTTGTTTCCCTCGAGTTCTCTTTGTTCTTTCTTCATTCTGCATACTTCGCGGCCTCGATTATCCTGAGGAAAAAAAAAAAAAAAACACCCCTAAACATGATTAAACATAGAAACATGGATCTTTGTCTTACGTTTCGAAGGTTCCGTTTTAGAAAGGTGGTGACGGTAATAGTTAGCGATGATGAAGGCGATGATGATGTTATAATCTGAGCCTCGGGGTTGTTTGCCCGCCGTTGAATGGGACGGCGCCGGTGGGCTTCCTTCGGCTTGTTCGCTTGTGTTTTGTACTAATGATCTTTGATGAAGTTCTTTTCTCTTTATGATTTACGGCCGCTGTGGTTAGGGTTTCATGATTTTTTTTCAGGGCCTCTCTTCTGCGATCTATTGCTGTCTTTTATATCCGCTTTGATTTTCGTTTGGGCCTGGACTTATGATCTTTTACGTTATTTTTCTAATTGAAATCTGGGATCTTGATTTGATTCTTTTGGATTTGATTGAGGTCTTCCTGATATTTCTGATACAATATGATTTTGTTTGGATTTTTTCAGAACTGATACCGTTTGGATTCATTTGGTGTTGATTGGATTCGTTTGGGACTTTCCTCTTTCAAACTCAGGGGTTTCATTGATTTCACCTGATATGAACTGAACTGTTTTTTTTTTATGCCGTTTGGATTTGAAACTGGATATACTTTCTGATACGGATTTGGTTTTTGTTGGATATCTGCTTCTGATTTCTGGATTTTGTTTCGAACATACATTAACTTTTCCTCTTCTTCTTTCAGAGAGAGCTGGTAGTTCGGATATTGCCGGATTGGTGCCGCCGAGAGATTCGATGCGGTGATGATGACCTTAGGGTCTGAACCATTTGGCCTTGATTGGTGCTTTAGTGATAATGACCTTCGGGTCTGAGCGGAAAAAATTACCGTATGCTGTGTACTTTCGATGTTCGGTAGGGAGTTGGCGACAGGCTTTGGCCGTTGCCCTTCCAGCCGCTCGGATGTTACGCCCGATGATGAACAACCTGAGGGCTTATTGATTGTTCTTCGATTGTGAGGTTTACGCCTTTTTCTTTGGTGCTGTTGCCATATGGTTTCAAACATGGTATGGGCTGAATTTACTCTTGCTTTCTTCTGGTATGATTTTGCGAACTCATTTGCAAATGTAATCGAGGATTTATTTGATGCTCTGTTTGGTTTTGAGACAGCCTTTCTGATATTCATTTTGATTTTCAGAATTTGGCCCATCAGGATTTTGTTTGAAGCGAGTTTCATTTGTCTTGTTTTGTAATCCAATTTTGGTGCAGTGGAATTGGATTTTCTGTTTTATGAATATGAACTGAATTTGATTCAGCCTTGTTCTTGAGCTGAGCTTATTCTTCTATTTCTGGATTGAGCTGTGACTTTTGTGAATTGAACTGACTCCGAGCTTAGCTTCGATTTGTTTTCGAACTGGGCTTGATTCTGGTTGTTTGTTGAATTACACCTAGTCTCTTATTTTCTGGATTGATTTAGTTCTTTTCTTTTGGGGTTAAACTTGCTCTTTGGATTGAACTTGTTCTTAGGTCTGTTGGGGACTGCTGATGTTGTTTGACTCTTGTGTTTCAGGTATTGGAAAATTTTGAAAAGATGATTCAGACCTATTGGCATCTGGGTCTGAACTCGGATTGGCTCTGCTGTTTAGCTTTGTATCAGTTTGAGAACAACTTGGAATTTAACAACGACACCATGTTTACTTGATGGAATGGTGCTTAGCTTGACTTTGAAACAGAATCCAATTTTCGGCATGGCCCCTTTTCAGTTAATCATTTATCGGCCCGAACTTCTTTTATCTCTTCATCTTTCTCGGCTGTCCCGTATTGATAAGAACAGAAATTGCTTGATCTGACGCCGATGGCGCGGATCGGTAACGGGGGTAGGATGCGGCTTTGGTCGTGCCGCTCCCGGCACTCGATGATGACAATGTTCTGAGAGTGTTGAAAAAAAATTCTAACATTTTCTGTACTGTCTGTTCTCTTTTGATGTGCAGGTTAGCTGAGGATTCATGGAGAAGTTCAAATACGAACATGAAGACCTTTAGATACTTTTAGGATTTAGGATAGATGCTTTAATGTAATCCCTTAGGATTTGAGAATTTTAATGTACTTCCTTGTAACAGTACTTTGCCTGAAGCAACATCCTCATTCTTGTATGATAGCATTATTTATGAAATAAAATTCTCGAAGTTTTGAATTTATTTATATTCTATTCTTAGTTAAAAAATATAAACAAATGTGAATAAATCCACAAGTATTTAATTCATTAACATAGGCATAAAACATAAATATTTCCAAGTGGTATTTGTGATCCTAATCTCATCATCCGATTAAAATGTTAACCAATTGTTTCATAACCAAACTCATATGGGCACCATGGTCACAACATTTTCAGCGTCAACAGCAAAACTAATCGTAATTAAACTCCACTGACCAAATGCCAAATCTCAATATGATCAGAACTGGTGATTGATAAATGCCTCAAAACCATAACGCATCAAATGCCTCAGAATTTTAATAAAAGCCCGTCTTCAAGGAATTGGTAGAATTTGTGTAAAATGACCAAAATACCCCTGGGACCAAATCTCTCTTTGATATTGGCAAAAAATCATGAAGTTTGACTTTGGTTTGACCACAGTTGACCTCAGTTTGACTTTTTAACTGCATTGACTGCTTTTGACTTATCTGATCATCTGACTGAGCAAACTTTTGAGAAAAGTCTTGAAACTTGACATGGGGGTTCTTATACACATATAAGATGTTATGAAGCTCACTTGAAGTCTTGGAAGTCCATTTAGCCTGATTAAAGTCAAAACCCTAGTTTTGGATGCACTGCTTAGGAGGTGCATTGTCTGAGGGAATTGTCAACTCTTCTGACCAATTGTGAACTTTGTGAACCTTGTGAATCTTCATAAGATATCTTGTGATACTCATGGGAGGTATTGTGAAGCTTGTGAACCTTGTGAACATCATGAAGTGGCTTTGTAGACCTCATGACCCTTAGGAAAGCTTTGTAAACATTGTGAATCTTGTGAACCTTGTGAACCTTCAAGAAGCAACCTATGGACTTCATGAACCTCATGAAAGGTCTTGTAGAGTTTGAGAAGTTTGTGAACCTTGTGAACCTTCAAGAAGCAACCTATGGACTTCATGAACCTCATGAAAGGTATTGAAAGCACTGTGGGACTTGTGAACCTTGTGAACCTTCATAAAGTAGCTTGTGGACTTTATGAACTTCATGAAAGGTTATGCAAGTTGTTGGAGAACTTGTGAACCTTGTGAACCTTCTTAGAACACAAAGTCTTGTATTGTGAGGGCAAATTTTGGGGTGCAACACACGTCGACTGTATGGTCGACGCATACTGATGCATTTTGCAGATTTCCACAGGTGCAAGCTATGCGTCGACGCACAGACCTGCTGTGGTCAACCGTTCACGCGTAAATGCTGTTTTTAAATGATTCCCACTATTATTTAAAAAGTTGTTATGTCTTTTGTTGATCTGGTACTATATATACAAGTTCAACTACTTATGTCATGTAACATTTGATAAAAATTGATTCATGTGTTCAAAGAATAAGAAAGAGTAAAATAGGTGTCCAAGATTCATCATCTTCATCTTCAACATCTCACAACACATCAATTACACACAACCATTTTTGAAGTGCCTTGTGAGTGATTAAAGGTGATAAGGTTTGAAGCTGAGATTGAGTAATCTAGTTCGGGTTGAAGCTTGGGACATGTTCTTTCTTGAATAAAACCGTTAGGGTTTTATCCTCCAAGATTGGTTTGATTTTTGGGGGTTTTTGGACAAGTTTCTTCATCAAGGGTCAGCTGAGCGAAGGTGATTGTGAAGAGGAAGTCTTCAACAGTCTAGTAGCAGATTCAGTGATATTGAGGGGAAGATCTCGGGTTCGATTCGTTGTAGTTGAGATCAGTCGAGCTGAAGGTTTGAAGAACTGAGTGTTATTCAATAAGGTGGTTGGAATTGGGGGTCTATCAACAACGATCAGAAATCTTGGTCAGTGGGGGCAGGATATATATACTACTCTCTTTGATCTAATTCGTAAGAGACAATTTAATATTTAGATTCATTCAATAATTAATACATTTGGTATAATATTAAATCCAATACATTAATTATTCAACTAATCTAAAAAATAAACTATTTTTTATAAATAGAATCAAAAAGAGTATTATAAATATTTGTATCAATATAAAAGTAATAAATTATTGTGTAAAAAAATTTAAAATATTTCTATCAATATAAAAGTAATAACTTATTATGTAAAAAAGTTTAAACTATCTAAACATTTTTATTCTATATCCACAAAATAATTAAAGATACTTAAATATATTAAAATAAAATTTACATGTCATCGAAACTCTTAAATTATTTTTTTAATATGCAACAAAACAAAACGACCATTCTTTTATTTATATATAATTAATTCATTAAACATACACATGTTATTTTTTATTTTTTATGTGGGGGCATTGATTGTGTTTTATCGGATAAAAAACAAACTTTATTAAATAATTTATAATAACATAAGCATTTTAGTGGGAACAACTACTCTCAATGTTATATATGTAGATCTGTCTTGCTAATGGTGAGAAGATTCAATTAAAAAAAGGAAGTTAAAGAAGAGAAAAAGAACAGTGGAGAATTGATATACGACTACTATAGTCATTATCATCAAAACATTAAATAAAAACATACGATAGCGATACAAGCGTCCATACATTATTAATTCAACCCACAACTACCACCCAATTTTGATGCACATTCACCAAAATTTCATCACTTTACTCATCTTCACACCTTATCTTATTTTCTATATAAACCCTCACGCATAAGAACAATACACACACCAATCAAACAAAGTAAGAAAAAGAATTGAAAAGAAAGAAAAAAATGGCAAGAAGCATGAAGTTAGCATGTATTGTTTTGGTGATCTGCATGGTAGTGATTGCGCCTATGGCAGAAGGTGCTTTGACATGTGGAACTGTAACCAGTGATATGAGTCCATGCCTTGGTTATCTTCAAGCTCCTAACAATGCCAGTCCTTCACCATCATGCTGTGCAGGAGTGAGGAGGCTTCTTAATGCCGCCACCACCACGCCTGATCGTCAGGCTGCCTGTAACTGCTTGAAAGCAGCTGCCGGTGCTATGTCAAAATTGAATGCTAACAATGCTGCTGCTCTCCCTGGAAAATGCGGTGTTAGCATTCCTTACAAGATCAGTACCACCACCAACTGCAATGCGTATGTCTTTTATAACTTTCACTCTTATTTTTCGGTTGGTTTATTTTGAAGCATGAGAAAATATGAAATTAATTACTAACTGGTTTTCTTTATTTGTTTATATTTACAGCGTTAAGTTTTGAAGATGGTGGCGTGGTTTTAAGGGTTATCATATGGAAAATTGTCATTAGTATATGGCAGTTTAATATTAAGAATAAAATCCAAATGAGAGGGATATCCATATTACATGTGGTCCTATTCTCTTGTATTAGATCTATACTGTATCCAGTGTCTTTTACTATGTTGTTGAATTAATCTGCTTAATGACATGTTTTAGTTTTTCATAATGAAATGTTTTAATTTTAGTTTCTGCTTTTATATTTCCCTATATGTATCACGTTAATGTATAAAAAAAGAATATTTATCACCGTATCACTTAAAATAATAATAATTAATAAACGTGTTTTCTTCTTTTATGTAAATAAACAAAAAGATTAAAAATATTAAGAGCAACTTTAGTGCAGGGTTGTTAAATCAAAATTTTGTATAGCTTACGTAGAGCAACTTTAACGCCAAAATTCTTTATAGCTTACGTTAGTAATAAGAAATTTACATTATAGGAGAGCTGACATAACATCCAAATGAATTAAAATTTAGTTTCCATTATCTATACAATTAACGTTAACTATTTATGTGAAACCTATTATAATATTATTTAATATTAATAAAATATTCCAAATATTTCAACAACATTAAAGTAAAGGTATGATATTTGAAAATAGTAACGGTTATATTATCATTTTTTACCTTCTATAAATTCTATAGAAATTTTAATTTTTTTTACAAACAGTTTTACTTCTAAATTTTTTTCTTTCAATTTTCAATCTTATTTATTTATCAAATGGATCTCAACCAATTGAATCTTTATTATAATTATATTCCTATGAAAATATAATTTTTTTTATGTATTATTGTTGTGAATTTTGTATCATTTTTAATTTTATAATAAAATATATTTAATATTATTTTTAAGTTTTTAAGGTAAATTTTATTTAAAAATTATATGTATTTTAATTAAAATAATTAAATTAATGGTAACTTGAATAAAAAATATAAAATGTGGGGTCAAATTTTGGTTTCTTATAGACAACCACCATTAAAGTAAAAACTACTCAAATCAACTATAAATTTTTTAAATCCTACAAATCACTTTGCGCCCACAAAAAGTATCTTAGTTTACCCATTTAGTTTACTCCGACTAAAGATGCTTAGTAATAAAGAATTTGCATTATAGTAGAGCTGACATGGCATCTAAGTAACTAAAATTTAGTTCTCATTATCTATATAGTTAACGTTAACTATGTGAAATATATTACAATATTATTTATTTAATTAATAAAATATTCCAACAACATTAAAGTAATGGCATGATATTTGAAAATAGTGGGGTCAAATTTTGGTTTCTTATAGACAACCATCATTAAAGTAAAAACTACTCAAATCAACTATAAATTTTTTAAATCATACAAAACACTTTGGGTCCACAAAAAATATCTTAGTTTACCCATTTAGTTTACTCCTATTAAAGATGCTCCACTAATCACTTCCTCCTATAAATTGAAAAAATTTATTATCATCAATTGAAAAAAATTATTTTTATCAATTGTATATATTTAAGAATTAATTTATTCTCAAATAATAAAAGCATCTAATTTTTAAGAAATTTAGATCCAAAATACGAAATTGTCGAATTCAAGAACAAAACACATTTCATCAAGTGTTACATGTTAATCAACAACAATAAGATGGAAATTTTTAAAAACGTCAATTAAAAATTAAAATCCGAAAGTATTATAGATCGAAAAAGTTAGTTTGTTTTTCATCGGGTTCAACCATGCACGTCGAAATCTCATCAAATATATTGGGATGAATTGGGCTTGAACAAATTACACAATCAAATATTATTAAGGAGACATCTAATTCAAGTCACTCCTTTTGTATCATACTAACCAAACATCAAGAACAAGGTTCTCACTTTAGCATTGTTTCGAAGTTCATGTTTGTGAAATGAACACGTGCATCATTGATATATAGTTGATACAATGATCCATTTGGTTTGTTGGGGTTTGACGATATCATCGATTAACAGGCAGAAACTCTCAATTAATGAACACGTGACTCCGCACAAAAAAGGGGATGAATTGTGGAGGTTTGAAAATTATTGGTTTAAAATAAAATTATTTTCTATGTTAGAATTTAAAAAAAATTTCAAAAAAAAGTTTGGATATGCAACGGAAAATCAGAGTAAAGAAAATATACGGAAAGTAAAAAAAGTAAGGGAAAAGAGATAGATAACACTAGAGATTTATAGAGGTTGAGTCTAAGGCAGATGACCTACTCCTCTTCTCAAAAATTAATCTTGAGAGTATTCAATCATGTTTGAGACCTTTTAGAAGGTTAAGCTCATGAACCCCCTTATATAAGGAAAATGAAGTTTAAGGTTTACTTACAACCTAACAGCTAACAATTGAATGAAGCGGTTAGTCTTCATGTCAAGCAGTGACCAGACATTTGAGCGGTTAGTCTTCATGTGAAGTAATGATCAGAGCTTTTATATCGAGCTGAGCTGAAGAAACGATATGAAGATTTTTCACTAGTTATATTGACGAAACCATAAGGGGATTTTTTCCTCATGTGACGAAACATCACGAACCAAACGGAGTCTAACAATAATCCCCCAAACAGAGTTTTTAACAGTTTTAGCTCATACTCAAAAATTACATCCTAAGGAAATAAAGAGGAAAAAGAAATCTGGATGAATTTACAACAATACCCCTTTTAGAACAACGTCCTCATTAAACACAAGAACATTTACCAAAGCCTTATGGCTAAAAATATGTGAAATAATGAAAATAATTTAGAGAGATATTTATAGAGATGAAGACGATATATTTCACGTTTTCTAGATGAAAAGAAATGAAGGAGGTGTGTATAACTATAGGTAACAATATGGGTCATAAAAGAAAACGATCCATGTGCAAAATTAACTCACCTAATCAATTAGGTCCTAAGTATAATCCACTTGGTACAATAAATAATCTTTTATTTGACCCCAAGTTTGAAGGTTTTGTGTGTGTTTGTGTGTGTGTGTGTGTGTTTGAGTGTGTGTGTGTGTGTGTGTGTGTGTGTGTGTGTGTGTGTGTGTGTGCGTGTGCGTGTGTGTGTGTGTGTGTGTGTGTGTTTGTGAGTGTGTGTGTGTGTGTGTATGTGTGTGTGTGTGTGTGTGTGTGTGTGTGTGTGTGTGTGTGTGTGTTTATGTTTTATACATGATTGTTTCCCGTGAAAATTGGAAAACAACCGCTGATCTTCCAAATCTAACTTTGATAGATAGTAATGAGCCCGAGACCACCTTCTTTTCTTTTTCATTTTCTATCTCATTGTCGATTTTATTTTATTTTTCGAACCGATGAAGTCTCTGATTCACAAACATTAATTTTCGAGGTTGTTAAAACATTCATTATTTCAAATCTATAGAAAATGATCATTTGGATCATTTTTCTATACTTTGGGATCGTGATAGGTTCCTTTCGATTAACTAACATAAGGTTTGCGATTAAGATGAGGTTTAACCTTACTTTCGAATTCATCTCGATTTTATTCCATTTTATCAGTTAATGAAGTCTTTACATTCGTAAACGTCAACTTATCGGAGTCGATAATCTTTATTATTTCAAATCTGTAGAAAATGATCATTTGGATCATTTTCCTATACTTTGGGATCGTGAGAGGTTACCTTCAATTAATCGACAGGAGTTTATGATTAAGACGAGATCCCACTCCTTTTGACTCATTTCATTAATTATTAACTCCTGACTTTTATTTTTTGCTTTACAATCCTGTTAAAATCTCACCGTTTTATATTCTCGCATATATTTTCTGTTTATATTTTATGTTGATATTATCTTGATTATTACATTGTTCATTCTTATCATCATTATTCATATTCATCCTGTCATATTATTCATATCTTGCTCATCTAACCGTGGTCTTGTCTATTTCATTCAAAAATACCAAAAAAAACACGATAATACTATCGAAACCCAAAAAACTCAAAGTTGGTGGACTGTTGATCATTATCTTAGATGTGGGAATTTGGGCCTTGTACATAAACCCTAGTTTGCACACTTTTTTTTCGAATTCTTCTCTGTTGCTTAGTTTAGGACACCTCGCACACACACAGCTTTCTCTTGTGCTACCTGACAATGAGACCATTTATTTCTCGAAATCCCTTGTACTTTATATGTATCCCCCTCCTGTACAGTGTAATAACTTAGTTCTTTTCATGCTTGCTTGCTAATTGTTAAGAAAGATAAAAATGAATTAGGTTAGAACACGTTTCAAAAATAAAGAACAAACGAGGCTTGATTCAACGTCAAGCCACTTTTCAAACTCATTTTAAATTGAAGCATCATAGGGTTTCTCCTCCTTTTTTACCTCTCTTCCATAATCACACTAACCTCGTATGTATTTGACCCTTGTAAGTCGATTGTTTCGCGCATCGCCATCAACCTACCATGCTCTACTCACCACCTTCGCTTTTCAGAACTTCTTTTCAAAACTTTTCTCCTAAAACCTTGGTCTTGTACCAAGTGCATTTTCAAAACTCTTTTCCTAATAAAAATTGGATGGTTGTGGAGTGGTTAGGGGTAGGCCTTCTCCTATCCTGAGTGCTTGACATTACCTTTAGGATTCACTATCGTAAAGTGCTTACCATTCAAGATCAAAACTTCTTTTTTTAAGAGAATGAAGTTCTCTTTGTATTGAACTAAAGAGAGAGGATTGAGTGCAAACTTCTTCCTCTATGAGTGTCAGGATACTCACTGTAGAGTGTGTGGTTTCGATACTTGTCTTTCAATATGAAGACGTGACTGTATTCGCCACACCTTTTCATAATAATTCTTTTGAGATAAAGAATTGGGTACTACCCACAAGGGGTTACTATCCGAGGACCTATTTCACCCTAAAAAATAACTTTCACAAATCAAATGTGACATCTTGCCTCGATGGCGAAACTATCTCTTTTCAAAAAGGATACGTTACGTCCGTTCTACCACAAACAGGTAACGCTTAAGACTCCACAATCGAGCTGTAATACACCTAACTGCTAGAATGCGCACGTTAGCATCATCCGCAAAAACACCAGATAACCGTAGGCCGAACTACAACTGCTCTGATTCTTCACTTATTTTAAGTGAAGATACGTAGGCACAAGGTCCCCAATCCTCATCGAGCATTTTCCCCTCTTTTATCCATAGTTCTCCGAACTATGTTGACTCTGACTTTCTTATACATGTTGAGAATACGTAGGCATAGGACCGCGAGGTCCTACCGAGTCTCCTTTCCCACTTTTATCTCTTTTCTCCCTGTTTCTAACCTTTCTCTCTCCCTTTAGAACACATTTATATAGCAATACCTTTTAGAAAATACCTTCACACATATGACAAACAAATGGTTCATCTTAGGGTTTTCTCGATGTTTTCTCTTGGCTGTGATACCATCTTATCTGTTTCATCTTAGGGTTTTCTCGATGTTTTCCCTTTCCCTTATGGGATAAATAAAGTTCGACGGTGACTCTTCTGTCTTTCCATTCTCGCCTCTCTGTCCTTGCATTTTCGAGTAGCGACACACTTCGACAGTGTTTTTAGAAAAAAGGTTAACGTAAGTGTATGGTTCGACAAGAATGAAAGAACATTAAATTGAAAGAAAAAGGTAAAAGGGCTTCAAAAACACTTAAAAGAAACAAAGCATGATACCAAAGACGTAAATTGCAAGGAAGTAAAGGATAAACTCTTTTAAGATAACGTGAAATTAAATTCCATTAAAGCATAAAATTGTGTTTTTACATTAGTATATTCTCCCAGAACTCTTTTCTCTACACGCGGATACTTTGAGTAAATTTGGAGTGACTTGTACAATAGTAAAAAATAACACACTGAATTCTACTGGTAGAACCCCTATTTATAATAATACCATTAACTGCTATCAACTTCCTAAAAATGATCAGCTTTTGACAAGTGTCGTGCTGCACATAGTTGTCTCTTGGATGTGCGCCACTTGTCTAGTTCAAAAATGAGAAAGCATAACTACTCCCTCCCTTATTTGAATTTCAAATTCTACTAGTATTTGGCCAGCGTTCTCGGTCGAAGCTGAATTCTCTAACCTTAGAAATATTTTCTAAGTCCCAAAATTCTTCCTTTCTTATGTGAATGCCTTCGATTTCATTTATGGCCAAGACCCACTCGGAGGCTATTCCATATTACCTCTAGAATTCAACATTTCACCCAAACACTTTAATTTAATAGGGCGTCGAATTTGTGAGCTAACAAATTGCCCCCCAAGAATATCTTTTTTCAACCATGCTGAAGAAAAAGACTATTTTTTGATAGTATGAAATTCGACGCCGTCTTTCGACCCCCACGTAGGTGTCAATGTAACTGACTACCCATGACTTGAAAGAAATTGTTCAGCTACTTTTCAAGCACGTGCATGAAGTCATTACCAATTATGAAACAATTTCTTGGAAATCCCACCAAGTACCAGACCATCATCATCTCTCCAAGGACCTATGAGATCGTGGGTATAGGCAATAACTGCCACCGCCCCCATATTCACTCCTGGGATGCCACGTGTCCCACTACCTTTAGCCCTCAATGATGAATAGTTCCCTTTGATTACTTCAAAAAGACTTATAAATAATCTCCTCAGAAATCATTTCAAATTTTTTCAACTCAAGAAATCACTAAGCATTTCTTACAAACACTCCCAACTTTTCTTCAATAAACTCATTTTTACTAAAACCTTAACAATGGCGTCTTCCACTGCTGCTACTCAAGATCAGAAGAAAAACCCAAAGGTCAAGGGGCAAAAGAGTGTGCCTTTGCTTCCTATAACACCCCAAATTTTAATTGGAATATTTTAATTAATTGATTTAATTGAGAATATTCAATTTAGGTGTTTTTTGGTGGCTTTGTGAATGGAATTATGATTTTTAGAGTATTTATTTTGGAATAATAGTATGTAATATGGATTTATTAATATTATTATAAATTAAAATAAATATAAGAGGAATAAGGGTAATTTGGGCATTTGGAGGAGTTAGTAAAGGTAATGAGGGAAAATCCCAATTTGTGAGGCCCAAGACTAGGTTTGTCGAAATGGAGTTCTGAAGGGAAATTAGAATTCATTTGTGTTGACCGTGAAAGTTTGGTGGCCAGAGCTCTGAAGGAAAGGTTGGAGGCAGAAGATCCCCGAAGTTAATCGTGAAAGCTTTGAATCGGCTAAGGTATGGGGAGTATAGTTTTTTCATGATTTTCCATGTATGCCTTTCGATGTGTTTATGGTTGATTTAAGATTTAAGGTACTTTCGGTTGATTGTGTGAAATTAGGGAAATTGATGATAGGACTCTGAGATTATGGCTAAAGGTATGTATCACTGAATATTTGATATGAGAATTTGGAAACCTTAGGCCTTGTGGCCAAAACATTAGATTGTTATATGTCTGACCCTGAAGGGATTGAATATTGAATAGTGAGTAACTCTAATACCTTAGGGTGTAATTGATGTAAAAATTGTGATTTAGAACATGAATACGTTACGGGATTGGCCTAATAAACCGTAGGTTTTGTGCCGTTATCGTCGTATGACCTTAGGGATGATTTAAGAATATTTTGGGGGCATGGGGTGTGTGAATCGTATGAGTTTTTGGGTAGAAATCAGTTCTGGTGCGTAGCAGATTTTGTTGTCATCACGTTGTTCGCCTAGCGAACCATGTTTTCCCATACTCGCCTAGCAAAGAAACTTACCCCAACTCGCCTAGCGAGCATGCCAACGAACATAGCAGAGTTTCGCGAATGTTGATTGTGTGCAACGATGCCTTGATGTTTGATTCTGAGATTTCTGAGATGAGTTAACATGAGTATGACAGTGAGGAATTATGTGATTGATAGGCGATTACCGCGAGTATAATTTTATGAATTAATATGAGATAATATAGGTTAATATTATGAATTAATATGAGATAATATGGGGTAGTATTATGAATTAATATGTGATAATATGATGGGCTAATATGAGGATGACTATAAGCTAATATGTGATTTGTACGTGATTATATGACGATTTCCATGATATGTGATGATAATTATTATGATGAATTATATGATGACATGATGTGTGAGATTAATTATTATGATGAATTATATGACGATTTCCATGATGTGTGGTGATGATTATTATGATGAATTATATGATGACATGATGTGTGAGATTAATTATTATGATGAATTATATGACGAAATGATGTGTGATGATGAGTATTATGATGTGGTGTGATAACATGATGTATGATGATGATTATGATGATGAGCTATGACGTTTGATGATGATGAATATGATGAATATGATGAATTATGATGCACCTATGATGTTATTATAAGGATGATTTGTGACGTGTGCATCATGCATTCATGTGCATCCGGACTTCGGTTCAGGACCTCGATTACTTTGGCTTCAATCCCACTGTGCGGATGTGAAGTATTTTGATGTGCTCCGGTTCTCTAGTAGAATCGATCATATTGATGGGGGTCTATGGAAGGTTGATGGCCCAGTGTCCATCAAGCTGTGTTGATTGGTACCACATGCATTGAGTTTTGTTGCATTTTGCATCTATGAGTCTTTTGTATGAATTATGACGTTGTGGGCTTTGAGGCATTTTAAGGAATATGAATGTGTTGAATATGAGTAATATGCCGTTTATGTGTTGATTATTATACATTGATTATCATGAATTGTTTTACTCACCCTGCCTGCTTGAATGTTACCTCTACGTGGGTAACATGCAGATGACCAAGTTTAGCCGTGGATGTCGTCGCGGAGTTAGTTTTGAAGATTTAGAGTCGTTAGCCTTTATGGTTAACTTTGAGGGTCTTGCTCTGATATGTAACACCGGGTTGGGTTCTTTTTAGTTAAACTATATACCAGTGGGTTATTTTACTAACTTTCCCTTATGAGGAAAACCTTGAGTTATGTTTTGAGTTCCGCTGCTTTGTGAAATTTGAATGTATTTTGGGAAAACCCGTGTGTTACGGAGTATTGACTTATTTTGATGACATTGAGAAATGTACGCCCTTTTGGTGTCTTTTTATTGAGATTTATTTACTCTAAAATCCGTGTTATTTTGCCTTAATAATCGTGGGGTAGAAAAGGGTGTTACATTAGTGGTATCAGAGCAGGTCGGTGCGTCCGGCCAAGTTGTCTATTGTTGTTTGTTCCATTGTATGCGACATGTGTGTGAAAACACTATCGGTACACGTTTGTTTGCTAACCTTTGTCTGTAGAAGTGGGAATGAATCAAGTGGGGGGAAGCTTGTGCTTCTCTAGGATGCTGTAAGTGTGGAGTGGTGGCTCAGTGTGTCAATGAACGCTCTTATAGCTTGGTAAATATGGTTTATACCCCATCATGATTTTCCGCTGTCTATCGATAAATTGAGGAACTGATCACCCTTAATCTCTTGTTGATAGTGGACGGAGTCATGTTGGATGGGATAGACGTATCTTGCAAGCTTAGATGGTGTGAGCAGTGAATTGTTTTGAGTTAAGATAAGTGCTTAAGAATTATTTTGATGAGTCGATGCAAGAAGGTGCTGAGATGTTTATTTTGATGAAACTTTGAGTGTTAAGGAAAGTGGGGAAGTTGGTGGTTTGCCAATTAATTGTGATTGTCTAGAAGTTTTCCTAACGAGATAGTGATATACAGTCAGAACGTGAAGTTGGGTTATGATGGACTTAGTTATGGGAACTAGTTCAATATTGAGGGCTCCATATTGTATGTCTGCATTGGGATTGAAAGAGTTGAAAGGTCAACTCGAAGATTTGCTTGAGAAGAGATTTGTTCGTTCGAGTGTGTCACCGTAGGGTGCGCCAGTGTTGTGGGTTAAGAAGAAAGAAGGTTTTGTGAGGCGCTGTATGGATTATAGATAAGCGAACGAGGTGACTATCGAGAATAAGTGTTCACTTCCAAGGATTGATGATTTAATGGATTAGTTGGTTGTTGCAAGTGTGTCCAATAAGATAGATTTGAGAACTAGGTATCATCAGATTCGTGTGATGGTCGGAGATATCCAGGAGATTACTTTTAAAACAAGGTATGGACATTATGAGTATTTTGTGGTGCCATTTGAGTGTGACTAATGCACCATGTGGGTTTGTAGAGTACGAACGGGATTTTCCATATTTATTTGGGCAAGTTGTGATTGATATGACGAAGGTTGGAGTTGTATAGAAATGGAAAGCTCCAAAAACCTGTATTTGAGATTAGAAGTTTTCTTGGGTTGGAAGATTGTTATTGGAATTCATTAAAGGATTTTTCCAAGTCATCTTTGCCATTGAAACAGTGGACTAGGAAGGTTCAAGCTTTTGTTTTGGGATGCAAAGTATGAAGAAAATTTGCAAGAGCTTTTGAGAAGACTGACAACAGCTCAAGTTTGATTTTTCCGAATCCGACAGAACCATTGTGGTACATTGTGATGCTTCGTTGATGGGATTGGGAGGTGTGTTAATGCAACATCAACAAGTTTAGCTTATGCTTTAAGGCAACTTAAGATACATAAGAGGAATTATCTGATGCATGATTTAGAGTTGGTTGTTGTCGTGTTTGTGCCGAAGCTTTAGAGGTATTATTTGTTTGGTTTGAGATTTGAAATGTTTAGTGATCATAAGAGTTTAGAGTATTTCTTTGATCAGGAAGAGTTGAATATGAGTCAAGGAAGAATGATTGGGAGTTATGAAAGATCATGGTTTTGGATTGAATTACCATTCGGGTAAAGCAGTCGTGGTAGCTGATGCATTGATTTGGAAATCTTTGCATATACCGATGATGATGGTAAAAGAGTTAGAACTGAGTGAGCAATTATGTGATATGAGTTTGGTTTGTGAAGAGACTTCTTATGGAGTTAAGCTTAGTATGTTGGACCTTACTAGTGGTATTCTTGATGAGATTCGAGAAGGTCAGAAATCTGATTTGAGTTGGTAGATCAGTTGAATTTGATGGATCAAAGTCGAAGAGCTGATTTTCGGATTAATGGAAATGGTATCATAAGATGTCGTGATAGAGGTTGTGTTCCAGATATGGTTGAGTGGAATAAGAGTATTCTTGAAAAAGGACATTGGAGTAGACTGGGTATCCATCCCGGTGCTATGAAGAGGTACCCGGATTTGAGGAAATAGTTTTGATGGCCATGGATGAAGAAAGAAGTGGTTGAGTTTGTATATGCTGGTTAGACTTGTCGAAAGTCGAAGATTGAACATCAGAGGCCGCTGAGTCTGATGCAACTGTTGAATATCCCAGAGTGGGAATGGGATAGCATTTCCATGGACTTTGTGTCGGGTTTTTCGAAGACTGTGAGGAGGATATGATTTGATTGGGTGATTTTGGATAGATTGACTAGACCAGCTCATTTCTTACCAATGAGGATTAATCATTCTACGTTGAAGCTAGCTGAATGTATATTGAGGGAGTTGTGAAGTTGTATGAGATACCGTTGAATATTGTTTCTGATAGAAATCTGAGATTTGCATTGAGATTTTGGGAGAGTTTGCAGACGCTTTGGGTACCATGTTGAAGTTGAATTCTGCCTATCATCCGCGGATGGATGGACAGACAGAAAGGACTATCCAGTCTTTAGAGGATTTGTTAAGAGCTTGTGTGTTGGATCAAAGTGGATCATGGAATAGTCATTGCCGTTGGTTGAGTTTATCTACTATAACAATTATCATTCTAGTATCGGAATGGCACCGTATGAGGATTTGTATGGTATGAGGTGTAGAACTCCTTTGTGTTGATATGAGTCAGACGAAAGTGATGTGCTCGGACCTAAGATTGTGCAAGAGACGACTGAAACGATCAAGAGGATCCAAGAAAAGATGGGTTTTGAGAGTTACGCCGGTAACTGGTGTTGGTTGAGCTTTAAAGTCTCGGAAGCTCACACCGTGCTTTGTTGGTCTGTATCAGAGTAGCGCAACGGAAGCGTGGGAGAAGTATTGTGTTAGACTGTTTTATCGCTGTCGCTTGTGAAATTGCATGATGTGTTTCATGTGTCTCCGTTGAGGAAGTACATTGATTCGGATGGATGATGTACAAGTGGGAGATAATTTGACTGTTGAGGCATTGCTAGTTCGGATTAGTGAACGAGAAGCAACTTTGGGGTAAAGAAATTGCCTTAGTAAAGGTAGTTTTGGGTGGACCAACTAGAGAAAGTTGGATTTGGGAGTGTGAAGATCAGATGAGGGAGTCATATCCGACTTTGTTTTCTTGAGGCAATTTTCGAGGACAAAAATTCTTTTAAGTGGGGGAGAGTTGTAACACCCTAAATTTTAATTGGAATATTTTAATTAATTGATTTAATTGAGAATATTCAATTTCGGTGTTTTTTGGTGGCTTTGTGAATTATTGAGGAATTATGCTTTTTGGAGTATTTATTTTGGAATAATAGTATGTAATATGGATTTATTAATATTATTATGAATTAAAATAAATATAAGAGGAATAAGGGTATAATTTGGGCATTTGGATGAGTTAGTAAGGGTAATGAGGGAAAAACCCAATTTGTGAGGCCCAAGACTAGGTTTGACAAAATGGAGTTCTGAAGGGAAATTAGAATTCATTTGTGTTGACTGTGAAAGTTTGGTGGCCAGAGTTCTTAAGGAAAGGTTGGAGGCAGAAGATCCCCGAAGTTAATCGTGAAAGCTTTGAATCGGCTAAGGTATGGGGAGTATATCTTTTCATGATTTTCCATGTATGCCTTTCGATGTGTTTATGATTGATTTAAGATTTAAGGTACTTTGGGTTGATTGTGGGAAATTAGGGAAATTGATGATAAGACTCTGAGATTATGGCTAATGGTATGTATCACTGAATATTTGATATGAGAATTTGGAAACATTAGGCCTTGTGGCCAAAACCTTAGATTGTTATATGTCTGACCCTGAAGGGATTGAATATTGAATATCGAGTAACTCAAATGCCTTAGGGTGTAATTGATGTAAAAATTGTGATTTAGAACATGAATATGTTACGGGATTGGCCTAATAAACCGTAGGTTTTGAGCCGTTATCGCCGTATGACCTTAGGGATGATTTAGGGATGTTTTGGGGGCATGGGGTGTGTGAATCGTATGAGTTTTTGGGTAGAAATTAGTTTTGGTGCGTAGCAGATTTTGCTGTCATCGCGTTGTTCGCCTAGCGAACCATGCTTTCCCAGACTCGCCTAGTGAAGAAAGCTCCACCTAGCGAAGAAACTTGCCCCAACTTGCCTAGCGAGCATGCCAGTAAACATAGCAGAGTTTCGCGAATGTTGATCGTATGCAGCAATGCCTTGATGTTTGATTCTGAGATTTTTGAGATGCGTTAACATGAGTATGACAGTGAGGAATTATGTGATTGATAGGCGATAGTGTGAGGATTACCGCGAGTATAATTTTATGAATTAATATGAGATAATATGGGATAATATTATGAATTAATATGAGATAATATGGGGTAGTATTATGAATTAATATGTGATAATTCGTGATAATATGATGGGCTAATATGAGGATGACTATGAGCTAATATGTGATTTGTACGTGATTATATGACGATTTCCATGATGTGTGATGATGATTATTATGATGAATTATATGATGACGTGATGTGTGAGATTAATTATTATGATGAATTATATGACGATTTCCATGATGTGTGGTGATGATTATTATGATGAATTATATGATGACATGATGTGTGAGATTAATTATTTGATGAATTATATGACGAAATGATGTGTGATGATGAGTATTATGATGTGCTGTGATGACATGATGTATGATGCTGATTATGATGATGAGCTATGACGTTTGATGATGATGAATATGATGAATGATGATGCACCTATGATGTTATTATGAGGATGATTTTTGACGTGTGCATCATGCATTCATGTGCATCCGGACTTATGTTCAGAACCTCGATTACTTTGGCTTCAATCCCACTGTGCGGATGTGAAGTATTTTGATGTGCTCCGATTCTTTAGTAGAATCGATCCTATTAATGGGGATCTATGGAGGGTTGATGGACCAATTTCCATCGAGCTGTGATGATTGGTACCACATGCATTGAGTTTTGTTGCATCTTGCATCTATGAGTCTTTTGTATGAATTATGACGTTGTGGCCTTTGAGGCATTTTGAGGAATATGAATGTGTTGAATATGAGTAATATGTCGTTTATGTATTGATTGTTATACATTGATTATCATGAATTGTTTTACTCACCCTGCCTGTTTGAATGTTACCTCCACGTGGGTAATATGCAAATGACCAAGTTTAGCCGTGGACGCCGTTGTGGAGTTATTTTTGAAGATTTAGAGTCGTTAGCCTTTATGGTTAACTTTGAGGGTCTTGCTCTGATATGTAACATCGGGTTGGGTTCTTTTGAGTTAAACTATATACCAGTGGGTTATTTTACTAACTTTTCCTTGTGAGGAAAACCTTGAGTTATGTTTTGAGTTCCGCTGCTTTGTGAAATTTGAATGTATTTTGGGAAAACCCGTGTGTTACAGAGTATTGACTTATTTTGATGACACTGAGAAATGTACGCCCTTTTGGTGACTTTTTATTGAGATTTATTTACTCTGAAATTCGTGTTATTTTGCCTTAATAATAGTGGGGTAGAAAAGGGTGTTACACTTCCCCATTTGCTATACTAAGTGGGCCCAAAATGGTGAAGAACCAACAGTTCATTCCTGAACCTCTCATAGAAGAGAAGAGGCACATCTACGAATCACAGGTAATGATTCTCGTGACTGTTTCAAGTAAACCCTTAGCTTTAGCTGGTCCTCTATCTCCCTTAGGAACAAATTATTCAACCCTTAGCGACTTCTTTCCCTCTTATCGCAATACTAAACCCTCAGGGTAGAAAGATCAAACAAAAGTAGCTAATGAAGTTCCTGATAGTATAGCTTTACACAATGTAGACCTGAAGTATTTGAATGATGGATCCAGGCTATTTAGAGAAATTCTCTATTTCAAGGATTTCGTCCTATATTTGAACTGGTTGACCAAAATGGAGAAGGTCAAGGTAGAAGCTTAGAAGAAAACTGGGATTTATGATTTGATCATGATGTCGAAGATAGGTTCCACCTATTGCCCCATTTTGCTGGCCTCTTCTTTATATTTCTGGGATAGTACCAACTACACCTTTCACCTTCCTTGTGGGATGATGACACCTACTCTTTTTGACCTAGCCGCTATCACAGGGCTAAAACCTCATGGATTTGTTTATGATTCTGAAGTGGATAATCAGAATAACATAGGGTTTTCCACCACCAAGCATATGTATACCCACTTCATCAATCATTATCACAACAAACGAACAGATATTGTCGAAGACCAAGAACACATAGCATTTCTGGCTATGTGGCTTTCTCGTTGTGTTTTCTGTACCAAATCTCTGCAGTTGGCCAGGAAGCATCTTACTCTAGCCAACTAACTACATTTGAATCGAGGTGTTTGTCTAAGTGAAATGATACTGGTCGGCTTGTATGAATCTATGAGCGAAGGTGCTGGTTGACTGAAAATTCAAGAGAGTAATGGGAATCTCTTACTGTCAGGGCCTTTTTGGCTACTCTTACTCTAGCTTAATGCCACATTCGACACTAGCCTTCCTAACAAAGTGACAATCAACGAATAAGACCCAGAGACAAAGGAGAGGCGAGTCAAATGGACTTGGTTGGTTAAGCTAACCCCTAGTGAAAAGAGGCAGATACTCAAGGCATCTATCTCTGGCTTTATTAAGATGTTCGCCAAATGATACGAGTTTACACCGCGAATGGCCTTGTTTGCAGAAAGGAAGTATGGCCCTGAACTGTTTACTAGGGCCTTCCCTCCCGCATTCAAAAAACATGAGGCAGAGTCAATGCTTGTTTGGGAAGGCTTTCTGATTCCTCGACTCATCGTCCACAAACTTAACCTCCTATGGGGCCAAACAGCTTTGATGGCCTACCAGCCAAACCTTGTTTCTCGACAGTTTGGCTTGGTCCATACATTACCCAAGTGTCTATATGACAAGAAGGTTCATGTGATCCTTCCCCATACTATCTACAATAACATAGAGAGTTCGACTCGTCTTGCTTGATATGCCTATAAATCTCTTCTTACCACTATTTACTTCGAGCCCTCACACCTCTGCACCCAGGAATTCTATAACGGGTGTCGAGGCATTACACTGCAGAGTTCCTTGATGTTTCCAGCTTTATTCGCTTGATTGACCAAGCTTTTGTTGATGTGCAGGAGAAGGTCAAGAAAGGTATATCTACTCACATCAAAGAGATTCAAGCCTTCCAAAAGTACTTTGAAACTTCCTATCAACCAAATGATGTTAGTCGAACCATCCGCGAAGCCGCTGTTACGCTGAAAGAAATTTTTTCAAAGAAAATGGAGAATTTAAAAGTACCCTCGTACGTTCCTCCTGAGAAACGTTATGTACTGGCTTTCGCCCTATTTCCCCCAAAGACTCCTAGATTGCCATCTGCTGACTTTGGAGTGGCCCTTACCCCCTCCATTTCCAGATTGGTTCATCTGTGAGGATTCTATAAATATCCTTCATCAACAGTCGAAACCCAAGGCCCAGCGGGTGGTTCCGACTAAACATACGCTCGAAAGTTTCAAAGGGCGCATTCATGTCGGTATAGAAGATGTTCGCATCGAATCTGAAATCCTTGAAGGTCATCCTCCTTCGATTTTAGGTTCCTTTATCTGAACTCTATTATTACTGACTTGTGGCAGCGTCATTTGCTTTACAGCTGCGCCCAAGAAAAGTACACCTCAACCACGGGTTGAGATAAAGGCTGAAAGCAACAAGGTATTTCTCATGCCTCTTATTAATCTGTTCTCGATTGCCTCTAATAATTCTTGGTAACTTAGGTGTCTCGTAAACCACCTCTGACACCTCCAAAGAAGTTGAAGAGAGCCACTGCCCAAATCATCATCGACTCAGAGGATGATGACAAGTCTCCTCTTGAGGACCTAAAACTGAAAAAGAGGAAGAGAGCCAGCCAAGGGACAGATGTTGTTGGTGGCCAATCTTACCCCATGACTGCTAAGGTTTCCAAAATCACTACACCCACTAAAGGTGGTGTAGAAACCTCTACTAAGGGTGGCTCGACACCAGCTACCGTCCTTGTTGAGAGTGCCAATTCTAGTCTTGTTGATGAGGGCGTCAAGGTAATTCGCACCTCAGTTTCCCTCAAAATTTCACTTCACTTGCACCTTGTTCCTGTTGCACCCTAATTTTTGACCATAAGATCCTGCCTCCTTGTGCTTGTTTCTGTTTGTTTTATTCATGTGTATATATTCACTATAACTAACTAGTCTATGCAGCTGCAGTAACTCCAAGTGGAGATAGTTTTTTGCTCACTAATAAGGTTATTAAGAGGATTCTAGGACAACTGTGATTTTGTACTAAGACTGCCATCGTCAAAACAGTCGTTTGAATATTCCGTAAAACAAAGTGTTCCATGTCAAGAGATTTACCTAAAGAAATAGATTTGTGATTAACTGGAAGACAAGGCTAACAGACTCATGGAAGTTCAAGTGGCATATAGAAATGGAATAACGTTAATATTGAGTTCTTATTAGAATTCAAGTTACAAGTGTTTTTTTCTCACAAGCCATTACCTTTTAAATCCACCATTTATCATGACTGCTTCTATGATGCCGATCGTACGATCAATGGTCAAGCCATATCCGTTAGGTAAGTTTTAAGTTCATTATTTTGCCATGAAAATTCAGCGTGAAAATCCATCATTTGAGCTACAAAGTATACCTTAACTCAAGGTGATTTCTAAAGATATAGGAGGTCCATTCACTTTCCTGTTATTATTCCAAAATAATCTCAAGAATACACATTCATTCTAAGCGACGAAGGATGTTTGTTACAACACGAAGGATCCACATATACATATATACTAGAGCACTATCATTATTCCAAGGATTTGGTTACACTACTTGACATCGACACCACACCTTGATAATGATTAATACAAGGTAATCAAAGTTCAAACTTGATGCCGCTACGATATCCATTGGCATATGATAGAACCATCCCATTGCAAGTACAGAGGAGAAGCTCAGAACTCAACCTTTGACAGGGCTGTGGAAACAGGCGTGACGTGCACCATGGGGAACTCACTTCTTTGAGATGTCAAAACCGCAGCAAAATACGCGCTCGAGCCTACAAGTTTCTATTTTCCGCCATATCATGAATCATTGTGAGGAAAGAAGGTTACTGCGTAACTCAACTTCCAACCTAAACTTTTGGAGGAAGCTTGAAACTCGTCGTTGCAAAGCCTTCGAAGAGGTGGTGCCGACCTTTGTCGAACTTCTATGTGATTCCAAGCTTCCAATACACCTATAAAATATAGAGCAAGAATATTAAACAACAACATCACGCACGGGGTTTTCGAGGCAACATATACAAATGATTTCCAAAAACAAGCGACACATGGTAGAGAAACACGGTTTTGAGTAATTGAAACACAATGAAGAAGAATGGAGCATTAATACAACAATAGCAAAAACACGCGGTCAAAACACAACCATACATCTGCAGCATAAGCATTGCAGAAAAGAATCACAGTGCACAGAGCATGAGTTTCACAGAATATCACTCACATACACCAAATTGAAGAAGGAACAGGGTACCTGAGTGTGAAAAGCAGAAAATCAAACACTTCCTTATTGCTAACAGAGATATCAAGAATGATGACATCTATGAAATATGTCTTCATGCATTCAATCAAAATAAAGCCTCTACTCATATTCAACCTAGACACTATTTAAATTGTGGTTCTTACTATGATATGGAGTCTTCACGTGCCACGGTTGAGAAAGCCTCATTATGCATAAAAGGTTGCAGGATGCAATATTGTCAAGAGAAATTTTAATACTTCCATTCCAGATGCTTTGAGATCCCTTCATTTGTTACGATCAAATTCACGTGCATACAATAAAGTCATTGCAGAGGCTGAAGACAACCTCGCCCAACGGCTTCTCCTTCAACCATGTTTAAGCGAGACTCTCAAGCTTCAATGCCGGAATAGCCACTCTTTTTTTTCCTGCATTAATAGTAACTACAGCGCATGAAGGTAAAGCGGCATCAAGAATAATCCGACTAAGAGACGGATACAGTTTGGTCACCTGTTGAGAGGAGCAACAACATTCTCACGGTCATCGGCATGCTGTTAGCGGCAGCTTATTCAATCTGTAAAGAGAGTACCGAAGGGTCACTTATTTAACCATTTGTGAGTTATATTACACAAAAGCTAAGAAGAATTAAAGCCAAACCATTAAGCTCACATAAGTTGTTCATATTGTCACTACAAAATTCATAACAACTTGAGAACAATCCTGTTGTCCCAGAAAACAGATAGCTACCAACTTACAATACTACTGGTTCCAAATCCATCCTACACATGTCGAGCTCACGGCAGCAATCCCGCATTCTCGATAGCTTTACAATAGAATCACACCTTGGGACTTGTCAGAGAATTGAAGATAATCAGCACCGAGTTCACGGCAACCGCGTAGAATCAGTCATGACTACTGCAGAAGAGATTATGACCTGGTGATCAAAAACGAATGACCATCATAATTCAGACCACTGTGTTAATGCTTCCAAGTGACATACCTACAGACCCGATTGCATACTCCCGCCCTTAAAGATTCCTGCAAGCAGACATTATCTATGACTGTGGACAAAGTCTCAACCCTGCAACCATGCATGTATTAAAGGAAGTCAGTGGACTAGACATTATAGAAAGATACTTGAAATGGAAAATAAATAACAAGCGAAAGACATGAATCACACAATAATAGAAAGTCGAGACCAAAACCTCTAAAACCTTGAAGTCTGATGTTGAAATACTAGGATTCAGTTAGAGGCATTAAAGGAAGAGCTTGTTTATGAAAAGAAACGAGTGGAAATCTTTAGTTGCAACTTCTGAACTTCTTTTGGCTGTGACAGACCTTGAAGAAATGCTAGAACAAGAGAACAAAGAAATATTGGATCTATCTTCCAAAATGAAATCTCAAAAGACATGCTGATGAATTTTCTCGTACCTGTGAACATCACGGTAAGAAGATGGTTCAGCCAATTCCACCATCAGAGCATCTTCCTGGACACTACTCACCAAATGAGACTGAAGGAGGAATTCAATATTGAACCATGAACCTTTGAGCAACGTGTTGGAGAAACTGTTATCATTCCTGCTGGATGTCCATACCAGACTAGAAATTCCAAGTGTTGTGTTCATATGATATTAGACTTCATGTCACCCGAGAATGCTTGCGGTTGCTTTTCTTCACCATCGGCCTTTGCTCTTCGTGAAAGTTCCCACTGGACGCATCAAACGCGAATCCCCCTCTGGGCTGCGTGTCTCCTCCCTGGCCCAAAACCTTCGCCACCTGTACCGGCCAAGTCAGAAAAATAACGGTTAGAGCATATTCCATGAGGATAGAATATCCTATCCAGAATCAAATCTATTCCCAATTGAATCACAAATTGAAGTGTCAATAAAATAACTCATTATTACAATTATCAAAAGGGGAAAGTTTCAATTTGATCCAGACCAAAACGGAAGGTCCAAAATCAACAATCAATCAGCCTTTAAAACTCCTAATCTGATTCTCACACCAAAATCTCGTATTGAAGCCTATATAAAGAGAACGAAGGAGAAGAAAAAGGACACGGGAAAAACCCTAAAAAACTCGTAATTCAAGAAATCGAACGAAGGAACTTATCTTTTCAGCCCGCGAAATCATCACCGGCCGCCGCTCCCGATTCTCGGTAAAAATCTCATTTGTGTTAAAGCTTCTTGAGCTATTGATGTTTGCTATTTTGTTGCAGGTTTTAAACGAAGAAGGAAGTGAGAGTGAACGAGGAGAGGGAGAAGGATGAATCAAAGTCGCGAGAGAGAGAACGCAGAAGATGAAGACGGAAAATTCAAATTGGGAATCCAGGGGATTTAGGGTTCTTTTTCTTTTTTTTTTTTAATTTAATTTTGTTGTATTATCATGTAATATACTATTTAATCCTCGGATCACCAATTAATCACCCTAAAATTAACCTATTAATCTGCTATTTAATCTTTTTATTAATTGTAACTATAATTAATCTTTCTTTTTTAAAATAAATTAACAACTTTTTTAATCAAATCAGTTTTTTATCTTTTTAATCATTTAGCTAATTAGGCTTTAAAAAAAAATTCATACTATTCAATAATTACTTATCTTTTAAATCCAATTAAACCAACTTTATAACCATTTTATCTTAAAATATTTTGATAACTAATTAATTAAACTTTTTCTCCTTAACAACATTTTAATTAGTTAGTGTTTAGTCACTAATAAACTTTTATAAAAATTGCACTTCTTTATCAAGTTTATTTAGTTAATAATTTTCTTTAGAAATAAAATAAAACTAATATCCATAATTTAATTTAAATAATAACTTTTAAATAAGTACACCTCTTTGGCAATTTATCTAATCAATAATAAATCATTAGTACTTAATTGACCTTTTTAGAAATACTAATAATGAATACTTTTTATAATAAAATCAATAATAAATTAATTCAACTTTTAATAATAGTCATGATAAAATATTTCGCTTCACTTAAGTTTTAGATAACAAATTAGATCATCATAGTTTTTTTACTTAACTTTAGACCTTAATTTTAATCTCATCTAAAATCATCTTAAAAACAACCTTTTCTTCTCTAATCAAACACCCATTAAAATCAATCAACATCGAAAAATACAAATCAATCGTGCACACTCACATTCACGATACATTCACTCTCACACACTTCAGCGCTTTCATGCGTATGTGTATGTTTATCTATCTGCCTTTACTTTATTCGCAACTTTTTATGTCCGCAATTTATCTTTCAGCAATTTACATTATCATCATTTACATTTTCCGCATCGCATTCCGTCCAAAGGAAGAATCTGCGCATGATCCCAACAATCGTGCGTATGCATTCACATCTGCATCATTTTCCCCCATGATCCTTGATCCCATTCAAGTCGATCTTCTTAAGATAGATCCTACCCCATAGGAAGGACGTTATTCTTACAACATAGGAAAACAATTCCACAACAGTACAACAATATTCAAACACATTAGAGAAAGATGTAAATCATCTTAAGTGAGATAGAATCTCCACCCCACAATAATACAATCAACATGTAGGGACGTTTGCCTTAAGAAAGATAGAGGTGTACTCGTCAAACAATCCGAGTACTTGAGCCCTTTTCTTAAGACGATGCAAAGACTATATTCCTACAACTTGTGGCGGTTATATCTCCCCTAAAATGATAAAGCATCTCTTCTCCTAAACCCAATCAATCAACTACCCTAAACCCGTAGGAACTTTGACCACAGTCAAAGAACTCCTCAAACCCTTTAGGGGAACTACAAATACTCTGATTCTACTCCCGTAAAGATATGTAGGCATAAGATGCGACAGCTTATCGAGTATAATTAGAAATAAACCCCTAGGTCTTTAACTGTTAAGCAGAGAAACACTTAGCAATAAACAAACATAAAACAAGAGGTTCCTGTAGAGTACTACAGAAACTTAGGATGCTAGCACCTTCCCTAAGTTTAACCGACCCCCGAACCTAAAACTCTTTACACCTTGCATTTGCATTGCATTGTGGGAATTTCGATATTTATCCCTTCCTTTGGACAAATCAAAGTTCGGTTTCAAAATGAATTAAAGATTCAAACTAATCAATAGTTTGGTATCCAAATTTCACCGCGACAGTTCCCTTTTAGCATAACTTACTTCTCTTTTGATTCAAGCTGATGTAGGTGGCTCGAAGCCAATGATGGACAAATATCCTTCTCCGGCCGCCATCCTAAATAGCCAAGGTGAGTCCACTTACCATCCCACGTCTGATTTGGGCTCTAGAATGAGTTCACTTGGTGAAATTAATAAACGTGGCTTCGAAACAGCTTCTCCTTCGCCTGCAAAGACTGCTACCCAACAGTCTTAAACTAATGGCTTTGATCATGAAGAAGATGATGCACAGCAGAATCTTGAGACACAAGATACGAGAGACGTCCATATGGAGGAAGATGCAACCTTAGCCGAATAAGGCAATTCCCCATTGGACGATACTCTTGGTGTCAAAAATGATGATCCATCAGGGAGCGAGGATATGGAGGAAGATGGAACCACACATCAATCTGAATTGGACGATCATAGTGATGAAAATACTGGCGACGAAATGGATGAGGACAAAAGGAGATGGTGGTCAAAGTGAAGAGGAGGAAACTGGGAAAGGTCCTCACAATGAGCCAACCCAAGTCGAGGTTGTTGCCACTCCAGCCACTGCTGTTGCTACTGAAGGCAAAACAATGCCCACTATGTGTGGAGCAGACCTCACTAAAAAAGAACTTAATGC